>OX421954.2:3000000-3276803 GCA_949128155.2 Xanthia icteritia | reverse complement strand
AATATCAAATATTATAATTAATATGGAACTATAAATTAATTACTTTATGGACTGAACTAACTATCACATATTGCTTTCATCTTCACTAATCATTTGTACAACTTTGTTACAGTTTAGAAATTATACTCACAGTTAAAACCAACTTCAAATTGATACAGCACAAGTTTTGAATTTAGTGTTAGAGTCTTTGATACACGTATTTAGAGATACATCTATTAGTTTTACTGAAACAGATGCAGAATAGTTTGTAAGTCATGCCCCAACGTCCGATGAGCCTGCTGAATACGAAATACGTAATTTGTCAAAATGGCAGCCGTTGCAAGTGAATACTAAGGCCAATGCCACACTGGAAGGAGCTTCACTTGGTGAGTAGCGTAGCTCGAACCGTGCAGTGTTGGTTGCTAGGTGCTCTGCTTGCGTAAACTTGATCGAGTCGCTTGATCACTGTGGGAGACTCAATAAACCAGCGGCACTAAATGTTGGCATCCGTGACAGCTAACAAATTATAAAAATGCAGCTTACCGATTTGATCAATAATAGTTCCAGCGGTTGGACTTTATTGCGGCCCGTACAACCATATAATATGGCATCTGTTTTCTCACATTTAGCTATTAATATTAAGGGAAATTCATATGAACATGGAAACATCACAAGCCATCATAGACTGCCGTCATTGTAAGTACTCTTTAAGTCATACAGCGTGGCACCAAGCATCAGAGTGGCATTATTGGTTCGCTAGAGCATGACAGGTTGCACCTAGCTGTGTGTCTTCGGCCTAACCAATATAAATCTTCACGCTAGCTCCCAAAGGAATGGATGCAGAGTTCAGAGAAGGAAACTTTTGTATTCAACTTTGAATAATAATGTGAGCTGATATAACACTGGCCTTGTTTTGGATTGCCTTTTTGGCGATTGTGTTTATATTTCGTAGTCGAAACCAATCTTTAAGATAGTTACTACTTTTATGTTTTCTTTCAATGGTGGACCATTCCTTTTCGACATAATTATTATGAGACTATAGCTTAGTAGCTAATTTAAAGAGAGGTAGGTAGAATAGAATAGAATAGAATAAGTTTTTATTTCTCTCAAAAAGGTACAATTTGGGTGTATAGTATATGGGTTGCAAGCAAAATTCAGACCTTTGTGAGAGCTGGAGTCTGTACTGGGTTCAGGACCTGTATTACAGATCTCCAGGCTCACACCATTTAAAATTACACGATTTACTTGCGCTTACGAACTATAACTATATAATAAAAGCTCCAAGTATTGAGAGGAAGAGGGTTATCTGATAACAAAACAAAAGGAGATAAACTACATGTGTTCTTGGGAAGTGTTGTGTGTCCGTGGGTGCAGTATAGATCCTCACGACCAACAACGAGTGAGGGGCACTGGGCGTGAGCATCCACTTACCCAAGGGTGTGTGTGTGTGTCTGTATGTGGTAAACACAGTGAAACGTGATCTATTTAAAGTAAGTTGGTTTTCTGATAGGAGAAATTATTTTAAAATACTAAGTATGTTTTCAGTCTCTGCATAATTCAATCCGAGTAGCCAAGTTGTAATAGTTTCTTTACATTTCGATCTGCACATAGAGTATATATTTAAAATACTGTTTGCCTTGTTATAAACGTAGCTACTGAGGAAAGGGAAACTACGTTGGGCCGAACGAAAATTTGTGCGCATAGAGGGGCAGACAGTGTGTTTGCGTCGTTGGGTGTTAAATTTGGATGGAGTGTAGGGAGTTTGAGCATGAGTGGTTAAAATGAGGTTATGTATGAATAACTTACGAACAGATAGAACCGCACATGTTTTGTAAAGGTCGGTGGTAGGAAACTGGTAGGGTAACCGCCATCCAACCTTCAGAAGTGCCCTTTGAGCACGTTCCAACCTCAGCATGTGAGTTTTAGCTGATCCGCCCCAAGTAATTATACAATATTTTAGAAGCGATTGGCAGAGGGCAAGATATACATGTCTTAGTACCGTAGTATCCGCAGCGAGACGAAGGGGCTTAAAAATATAGATCAGCCTTCGCACTCGTGAAGTGAGTGTGTTAATGTGCTTCGAGAATGATAGGCAATCGTCAATTTGTACACCAAGATATTTTATAGAAATTATGCGAGAAATGCAGGGGCAGTTACAGGCTGTGAGTTGAGGTGAAACACACAAGTGGGCAGTCAAGGAATAAGGAGAGGAGGGGGGCTTCCCAGCGGCATTAAACGAAAAGGTTAGGTAATTCGTTTTGTCAACATTTAGAGTAAGTAGATTTTGAGCCAACCAGATTGTGACATGATTGAGTCCAGATTGTGCATGCTGAAACACCTGCTCCCAGGAGTCTCCGTGGAATACCAGGGCAGTATCATCGGCATAGGTGAAAGTGGAAGTATAAGGAAGCGTTAGCCGGCAGAGCTCATTTATATAAATGAGGAAAAGGGTCGGACCGATAATACTACCCTGAGGCACTCCGTAAGATATGGGGAGTTCGTTGCTGGTCCAATCACCGATCCTGACGCACTGTCGTCTGCCAGTGAGGTAACTTTCAAAAAGAGCAAGTTGATTTCCTCTAATACCGATCCTCTCAAGTTTTGCAAGAAGTGTGGGGACAGATATCGTATCGAAGGCTTTTGCAAGATCCAGGAAGACCCCAATAACCTTCTGCTTTTTGTCCAGGTTAGAGAAGATGTGACTGGTAAGGTCTAGCACAGCGTTGTTTGTGGAAATTCCAGAGCGGAAACCATATTGTGACGAAGAAAGGAGATGATTTTGCTCTAAGTACTTCACCAGTCTGTTATTTATGAGCCTCTCAACTAATTTTGAAAGCGTGGGTAGAATTGATATAGGCCTATAGTTATTCGATCGATCTCTGTCCCCGCCCTTATGCACAGGATGTACAACTGCTAGCTTAAGAGCATCTGGAAAGATGCCGGAAGCAAAGGCTAAATTACATATATGGGTCAGATGGGGGGTGAGAAGATTTTTAAATTTCTTAAGAAACGAGCCTGATATGCCATCAGAACCCACCGCACAATCGCTTCTTAATCTCCCAATCAAAAAATTCAGTTCTGATTCATCCGTTTCCAGCATGACAAAACTGTTATGATAAGGTGGGAGGTTATCGGATTGTGGAGGTAAGCTTGTGGAAATGTGTGTCACTTTCTCAGCTAAACTACGTCCAATGTTAGCAAAGTAGGAGTTAACTTCATTTACAGAGCGTTCAGGATCGGAGGATGACAGAAGGGAGTAGGCATGCGTTTTAACTTTTGCTGTGTAGGTGATAGACTTTATAGCGTCCCAGAGTTTTTTATTATTTTTTTGGGCGTCAGTTATCAGGGCTTTGTTGTAATTAGTTTTAGTAGTTTTAAGTATCTGCGAGCAATAATTCCTGTATCTTTTAAAAGTTATTTCCAGTATTTTATTTTCAGGATTTTTCTTTAATTTCATGTGCATATTGTCCCGATTTCGCACGCATCTAAGGAGCCCTGGAGTCATCCAGGGCTTACTTAGCCTTTTACGGTTAGGGGCAACTTTTAAAATAGAGTTTTCCACTATGAGGCGATTTAGGGTGCTGATAAAAAAGTTAGTTGCTACATTAACATCTGGGGTGCTATAAACAGGGCTAAAATCGGCATGAACTAGGTTCAATTCGATCTTCTCAAAATCTAAAACCCGGGTCTGTCTACCTTTTTTTATTTGAATATAGGAAGAGTTACTGTTCTCCAAGAATAACAAAACAGTGTCATGATCAGTGACCGAAGTGTTGGCGATGAAACAAAAAGCAGCTCTTCTCGTTTTTAGAATTAAGTGGTCGATGCAGCTGCTATTTTGTCGCGTAGGAAGATTGTGTGCTGGTAGCATACCGTGATAGGCGAGCATTGTTAGATACTCACTAGCCCGTGAGTCATTACTGGTGTCGGAGATGTTAATGTTGATGTCACCGGTTAAAATTATGGTTTTGTAAGAAGATACAGTTTTAAGTACAGCCTCCAAAGAGTTCACAAACGCCGTGACATTTCGAACAGCAGGCGGACGATAGACAGCAATCAAGGCGGTATCATTATTGAGAAGTAGCAACAAACAATTAGCATCCTGCACCTGAGGCTCCGAGATAGAAACTTGAAGATGGGAGCGGAAAAAAACCACCACACCTTCATTCTGCGATCTATTTTGAGTAGTAGTAACGCAGGTATAATCATGAATAGAGGGTATGGGAGGAGAGTTGAAAAGCCAACATTCCGTAAGAATTATGAAATCCCAGGCTGTACCACTTCTTTCCAAAAGCATCGTCAAGCCATCGAAGTTCTTAATTATGCTTCTAATATTTTGACAGAGAAGTGAGAAAGCATTTTTGTGCAAATTAGCAATATTATTACAGTCCTCAATCATGCAGGTTGTAGACTCGGCTATTGAAATGTTGTCTAGGTCAGTCTGTATGTCATTTAAGTTATCGAATATTATGACAGAGATAAAACATCAAGCTTGTGAGGCAATGGCAAAAAATAGAGGCATGTGCGATATCGGAATAATGAGATTTATTAATAGAATATGTTTGTTTTTTTATGTTTTGTGAATTATGAGTGTGTAAAGTTATAGGCAGTGGGGTGTAGAAACAGTTGATGTTTATTTGTTTTTGTAGGGAATTGAAAGTGAGTGACCTTGCGTACAACATTGAGTGGTATTTTGTGTAGTGTGATATTATAAGTAAGAGAAAGATAAGATTAAATCCGAAACAAATATAACTGAGAAGCAAAGCAAATAAAATTTTAGAAGAACTTAGTCACAACAAGGCGGATCCCATAAGCTTTTGTAGGTCGCTTTCGGTGTTTACACAAAAAGGAGTCGATCTCGCAGACTTTTTTATATATATTTTCCCGTGACTCGGCCAGCAGCTATCACATTTACCTTCTTTCTGAAGTCTACGTCCGAGGTAATAAAGATGTTTAGCAAAGGAGGTAAGGGACTCAGCTATATAAATAGGTTTTGGCGGGCCTGGTAGCTCAATACTAGCCGTAGACAGTTTGTTGTTTTCGCTATTCTTGTTGAAGTTTCTAGCGGCTTTCAAAACATTTTCCTTGAGGTTTGATGACTTAAATTCCGCAACAACAGTACCAACAGTGTGAGAGTCTTTTTTTGCCTTCAATCGGTAGATATTATTGACTTCAGAAGGCTTTATTTCTTCGTTAATCACAGTCCCTATCTTACAAAGGTTTGTCATTAGAGATTCCTTATTTTCTGAGACAGTGGTAGGCAGGTTATTAATCTCAAGCAGAGAAGACCGAGAGCAGCGCTCCAGGTAATCAACTTTGGATTCCAGCGAGGAGATCTGCCTTTTAAGGGTGGAGTTTTCTCGTTCCGTTGCATCCAGTCTCACCATTAATTCGTCGTATTTCCCACTGACAAACTCCATAGATGATTGGATCTTAGAGTTCTGATCTGATATTTCATCCATCGATGATTTCAGATAATCGAACTTAAGGTTTTGTTTACATTCAAAATCCGAAAAAAGTTTAGTAATTTCGGATAAGAGCGAATTGTCCGATTCGTTATCCTCAAAAAAAGTACCATCATCGCCGAGACGGCGTTTTGTTCTGCGATTCGCATTAACAAAAATATCTTTGATCCGCTCCTGATTGCTCGGAAGAGCGCTCAGTTCTGGCTCGGATGAGGCTGCGTGAAGATTCGAGGCCAACGGCGATATACGATCGGGTGCAGGCGGCTTAAATACACCAGTATTTGGTGGTGGCGGCGAGCGCTCCATTCGAGGCATCGCGGGCAGCTGGGTAGAGTAGTTGCTTGTCTAAGTGCCGTAAAGAAATACGAAAGTACTCACAGTTATACTTGTAAACTAGTCACAGACTCACAGCTCTTACGAAAAAATATTTGTCGCAGACCCTCTATCAAAACACGCCGGCGCAGGCGCCGAAACGCAGGGTCATAGAGCAAGCGAGACAGCAATTATGAACACTGCACTGTTCCCACGGAGGTGAAGGCGACACGTGCGGGGCGAGGGCTCGCTGCGACAGCGGGCTCCCGTTGAATTTAATAGTAAATATTTAATAGTATGGACAGGAGTATAGGCACTCAGACTGTTTTACTACGGGTCAAAGTCGCGTATGTTAGTTTATAAAAAATTTGACTAGAACAGATAACACGTTCACTCTCGAACACGGTACCGGGCGAAGAGGTACCTACGAAGCGTTATAGATTATTAATTTAATAGGTACACCAACACCATGTGCAAATAACATAAGATGAAAATTCTATGTTGGTATTACTGTTATATACAGATTCATTAGTTATTGTACTCAAATATAAACAACATTGAATTTCTGCTAGAGTTTCACAGTTCCCGGAGTCAACTACTATGAATATGAGTCACAGTTCGGGCACGTGGATAAATGCATATAGGGGAAAAATGTTTGATTCATAGAAATATTATTTGGTTTAACAATAAATGCGATATTTCGATTGAACGATTTTTAAACTGGCTAGGTACCGCAAATACTCATCAGTTAATTATTTAAATCTCTTTTGTTGTCTTTATTTACTTTAACATCATTTTGATTATTTCCCCTTCTTTTATATAAATAAAAAAAAAACATATATATTAAAATATAATATACTTACCAAAACTAAAACTATTAACATATTATGTTAATAGTTTTATTTAGGTTGAAAAAGTAAATAATAGTATTTTCATACCTAATTGCAACGATTAATAACTTTTAGAATTCTAAAAAAGTTCAATATTCTTTGTTAGACTAAATTACTTTCTCAGCCATTGAACTCAACTATAATGTTGTTATCTTACAAACTTGAAACTTTTCAAGACCAGCAAATTCTCAGAAGTTCATTGAAGCAGAAAATAAATAAGAAAGGCAAAATTCTGCGTAAAAAGTGCAAAACGATTCATCAATTATTTTGAAGTCAATACACCTAGTGTTGTATAGAGAAGTGAAAATAAAAATATATTACCTTTGGCTTCATTATTGAATGACGTCAATGTACGAAGGGTTTCGTTATTTTATATAGTTGGGCTGACATTGATCTATTATTATTATTTTACCAGAGTAAAGGAGAAAATAAAAATACAAGCGGGGCCTTGAAATTTAATAACCTAAAACATGTGATTTTTTCTTCTTGAAGTAATGTAATAAATACCTAACCAAATGAAACTGTTGGAGTGAACAATTTCTTCGATGAAAATGCCTTTTCAGTAAAAGAATAAAATACCAAAAAATATAGACTCTTTTTTTGCCAAAACTCGAATTTGTCATTCCACTGAACATCTTATTCGGAATTCTCGCAGCATTCCGATATTTACCGAATATGTCACCTTTTACTGAGCGTATTCAAAACAAAGAGGAATCGGCACATATCGTGGTGACACTAATATTACTAAAGAAAGGAATCCTTTGATTTTGTGAGGGGGATTCAAGGGTAAAAAGTCTGTACGGGCTCGATATTGAAGATTAAAAATATGTAGATCAATTCACTTGCTTAAAAAACGGTGAAGGAAAACATCGTGAGGAAACCGGCATGCCTGAGAGATATTTTTCGACGGCATGTGAAGCCAAGTCAGAGGCCCATGGGCGGCTTTAAAACTCTGACACCAGGTTAGTCACTAATCACACGAGAAGTCAAATGTGTTTATTTGTGCACACAGGTTATAAAGTGTTACCTACAACATTGTTAAGTAGGTATCACCGAGTCTTGCCACAGTAGATATGTGGCATACAAAGATGTACATGATCTAGATAGACAGTCAAAGCTGTGAACTCGTCGAAAAAATAGCGTCCAGCTGTTGGCCGCTAAATGCACGCACACTAGAAAAGCACAATGATGTGGTGCGAGTGTAAGACTGCTGTCGCGAAAACCAGCATAACAAAGTTGACCTGTTTGTTTTAGTTCTTTTGCAGCACGACACTATCTAGACATAAATAATCAAAGGTGGCATACAAATATTACAAAATTAGGAACAAAAAATAGTGAAAAATATTGTAAGTAGGTACAGCCCGATTCAAAATTTATGACGGCTCGGAAAATGAGGCAAGTTGCTGCGCAGTAACGAATTCCTGTGTCATCGGGGCTGAGGAGTGTGGTACTGCGGAGCGAGTAGCACACTTCAGAGCCGCCATATAGTTTGACGCGTACTATAGTAGTTGTTCATTTAGTAGCAACGTTTGGGGCTAGAATGCCTAGCTTGAAGTATGAAAAACAAAAATCATATTTTCTAATCTTTTTTTAAATCAACTAATGAAAAGAAAGAAGAAATATAAAAGGCCTTGTATCAGACATTAGAATAACACCCATAAAATGAGTTGGTTATGTCAACTTATATGTACCATTATGCAATGGAGGTTGACGGACGGTCCCGTACGAATCGTTTTGATAAAGAAATGGCCCATTAACAAACCCGCATACCGAATAATGATTCCCATAAAAAAAACCTTTATTTCAGGGTTACTTGTTAGGTACCTACTTATAAAGTTTTCAGGAAAAAAGTTGGCAACGTTTCAAATAGCTGTCAAATACTGTATGGAAATTATGGAATATCGGTGTACTAATATTAATTATGAATTGGAATAATAACACTGAATCAGGAGTGATAACAGTTTTAGGTGTAAAAAGGCATTCGAAAAGCTCTTCCAAATGATTTTTTTTACTAAGTATTCAGTGTTACGATAGTGTTTATTGTATTTCACAATAAACAGCTAATATTTGCGACGTTAGTAACTTTTAGAATGCAAAGCTTTAAGATGCTCTCACTGTTCTAAAGGTCGACAACTTCGTTGGTGGCAGTATGGTCGCCATGGTCCTAGTGGGTTAAGGGACGCGGGTAAAAACAATTGACGCGCACCCAACCACACAGTACTGCGTTGTTGAAGATCAGCCTGCAGATTTCCATATGAAATATTTAGAAAAAAAAAGAAGAATGAAAATACGTTTATGAAAAAGAACAAGTACATGAAAAGAACAAGTTGGAGGGAAATATGCATCACGCAAAACGGCCATCTCGCCCAGCATAATACGGCGACCCTATGATATGGGATAATGCGAGACAGAGCCCAACCAATGGTCTTCAGCGAAAGCCGGCGTTGACGTAATGACGTCAACCGATCGATCGATTTTGTGATTTAGTTGCCCTGAGCGAAATTTTAGGGTTAAAACGATTATAAATATAAGTATTACATTATAATGAAATTGCAAAGATTCTTTGAATTGACTTTCCAAAACAGCTAACCGCTTTTCTGCCCACACTACTCGTCCGTATAATCTCCTAAACATTGTTTTTTTCCAAAGCTCATAACTTATTGCTAGAATATTTCCAAAAATATCATGTCATAAGATATGGCTCAACAGAAAATGTAACGTGTTCTATGAATTTGATATAAATTGAATAATAAAAGCCTCAGAGACATTTGACGAATAGTTTGAGAAATAGTTGGCTTCCATTGATTTGGCAGTTACTCATGTGAATAAATTTAGTATTCTCGTGTGAGAATTCCGAAATGGAAATTGATTTTAGCAAGAAAATGGCGAAATCTGATACAAATATAGAAATGTGAGAAAAAAAGAGATTTACAAAATCTTTTAGTGGTAGGTAATTTAATTAGTTATTGCAGAATAACTAAGGAGCTCGTGGCTACGTAATAACAGCCACACGGTTAGATCCATCAGGTTAAGCTACGCTTGCCGGGTTTGGTCTGTGGATGGGTGACCATCCAACATACCGAGACTCCTCCGTGCCCCGGAAAGCAAGTTAAGCCGTTGGTCCCGGCTGTCATTCATGGATCTTTGACAGTCGTTACGGGTCGTCAGAAGCCCGAAAGTCTGACAACCGGTCTTATCAAGGGGTATCGTGTTACCTAATAACTGGGTTGTTTAAGTCAGATAGGCAGTCGCTCCATGTAAAATACTGGTATTCAGCTGCATTCAGTTAAACTGGAAGCCGACCATAACATAGTTGGGAAAAGGTAGGCACATTGATTGTGCAGCAACTGTTACCTATGTAGTAACACATTGAACCAACTAGACTTAATCATTACGAATCTTACAGAACTACAAAGCAAACTAACTTAAGAGCTTGGTTGTTGTTCTCAGAAATAATTTCTCGGAATGGTGCCACAACTTGGTGAAACTTGTAAGTAAACGAAGTCACTTAATATGGCAAAAAGGTAAATTAATATTAGTTTACGTTATAACTTTAAAACGGTGAAGGAAAACATCGTGAGGAAACCGACAGGTCCTAGAACTAAAAAATCGAAGACATGTGATACCCACACCGGGCTCTCGAGGTGGATTATGGCCAACTCCTCGCAGCGAGGAGGCCTGTGCCCAGCAGTGGGAACTTTATATACTTAGAATGCTTTATGCTTGTAATTTCTAGCGTAAATATTATCATTGCCTTGTTCCAATTTATTTGTGGTCAGTGCAACATGTTTTTTTCTTCTATACTTCTCTTATAGTCGTCATCTCGGTAATAACCCCTTTTTTAGGGAAATCATCTTTCACAGAGTCCATCCATCGCTTCTTTGGTCGTTCGCTGCTCTTACAGGTCCTTAAATTCAAACTCAAAACTTTCCTCATGAAATTTTCCTCATTCTTCCGCATCACAAGCCTATTTCAAATAACTTATTTCCACACAAATTTTCATTCACCGGTGCCACTTTCAAAACAACAATTAAGAAATCATAATATCAATTGGTGCCACCATAACATGACAATAAAATTATCAATTTATTAATTAAACGTGGAAACATCGCGTGGCAATTTGTCACGACTGTTAAAATGACTACCTTTGAAGATAGGCATGACACACACTTGCCTATGCCTACAATTTTTTTATAGGTTTTGGGGAAAGGTCGTGTGCCCAATAGCAAGCCGACTATCGTTAGATCTGATCACGGTTTTATTGATGACTTTTTTTTATTGGGTTTTTATCAGAGTTCCATCTTGCGGAAGATTGAATGACAGACATATTGATTTTCTTCCTTTCATCGTCATTACCAATACATAGATAGTTAATTGATTCAGGCGTGACCTTGCGGAAATCCATTATAAAATACTATAGACGTAGTAACCTATTCCACTTAAATATTCTAAAGAGTCATAAAAAACTAAGCCACGCCATGTTCGGGTTCACGACAAGTCAATCGTCATCCTGGGGATGCCTCGTTGACAGATAAAACACGTGTCGATTTCAGGGTTTTTTTAAGACTCTTTAGGAATATAGGAATAGGTTAATAAATATATCTACGTCTATAGTATTGTCCAAAGACAATCATTTGTATAGAAAAAATTGATTTTTGAAAATTTAGTTGATGAAGAAATGAATAAGATTTAGAAAAATACTATTGGAAAGTTACCAAGAGAACCTGTGCTGATTAGAACAAGGGATAAAACCGATATTGGTAAGCTCTCTTGACGCTTAACATGCCTACAATATAAACGAGTTTTGTTGACGGAAGAATAGCCAAAATGACAGATAAACAATCACTATCTGTCATTTTAACTATTATTCCGCCGACAAAACCCGTAGAAAACTCGTTTCTATGGTTGTCACGGTATGGGTGCTGGTCTATATCTTTGGGAAATATAAGTTAACTGGAGTAGGAAATAAAAATGAGACAACTTAATATACGATCTTCCAATAATCACGTAACTAACATTCTAAAAGTTATGCGCAATAAAATAACGATTTCATGAAGAAATAAAACATCACATATGATCGGGCCGTTAAAATCGAATGGAGATCTAAAACTTTACGATAATGTGAGAACATGACCACTGCATTGGTACTTTACTCTTATGTTTATCGCTATCGTCACCTTTAATGTAATATAAATTACCATAGTTATTGAAATGACAAAAAATATCTTTAGTTGCATCACAAAACTTGGTATTACCGGTCACGGTAAGAAGACTGCTGATAAAATCCTATTAATTTAACAGTTTGTGCGGGTGCTGCAGAATTTTTCATGTATTGGTAATTTCAGGTTCATTCAGGCAAAATTTATCAATAGAGACCGATTATGAGCTGTTTGCAGCATAGCATTTTGACAAAAATTTGGAAGTTGGACTTCCAAATCAATAAATTCAGATAGAATAATGAGCACGTTTTATGTTTTCCTAAAAACACAAAATATTAATCGTGACGAGCTTTGAGCGATCAGTGAACGTCAATAGTGAACAAGGAAAATACAAAATTCCAATATCGAATCTCATTTCTTTGAAACGATACGGCAAACATTTCGAGATCGGAAAAAATTCTAAGAATGTTACCGAAGTTTTAGTACGAGAATTCTCATAAATGAAACCGAATTCGTTGCCGAAATCACTGCTGGTAGAACTATTTATAACTTTGGTAATATAAATCTCTTTATAGATGTACCGACTGACGCGTGTGTGTAATTTGATTTGTGGAATATACGGCAGTCTGAGGTCATTTCAATCATAACTTAGAACTTAGTAGTACTCACTATGGATGATTTGAGGTTCGGTTCATTTGTTTTTTTTTATTATTATGAGTGTGACAGCGCAGCAAGTGACGCCGCTTTGACTTGTTTCGAAGTTACTGGAATCACCAAAACGACCGGAAAAGAGTGTCACGAAAAGAGTGATTTCATAATGATACTATGAATTATATGTATTTTGTGTAGAGTATTTTTTATGCAGTTGCAGAAAATCGCCCATATTTAAATAAAATACCTTATGAATCGGCGTTTTTAGTATTTATTGATTATATACAGTATATGATACATGATGTACAGAAGTTTCATATTGCCAACTTGTTTAGTTGTTGCGATAGAGCTCGTACAAAAATGGTCTAAGACTGACCACTTTTACGGACCCCTATTTCTTAATTTTTAAAGATAAAAAAAACTAAAATTATATTTTTACTCTAATCGATGAGTTCTGGACCAGACCCGGGTCGACGGCGCGTTGTGTTCCACGCGCGCCTCAAAGAGATGTCAGCACAACGGAAGGGGTCCGATAGGACCGATGCCTGCCGGGGTTGCGGGAAAGTCCGAAAGGGATACCGTGGCCCCTGGCAACGTAAAGGCAACGGAAGGAACACGGGTGGGTTTTAGTCAGTAAGAGTCTGACACGCCCTCCCGCTCCACCCAGAGCGGGAGAAGTTATTTGATAATTTCCCACCCAAAAAAAAAAAAAAAAAAAAAAAAAATGAGTTCTAGACAATGACACCCCAGGGTAAGACTTTTTTATTTTAATTTCAAAAGTTTATTGTACGGGAATTTAATTTTTTACTTTATTTAATTTTATACAATCTGTGAAAATTTCAACTGTCTATCTATTACGGTTCATGAGATACAGCCCGCTGACAGACAGACGGACAGTGGAGGCTTAGTAATAGGGTTCCGTTTGGTACACTTCAGGTACATAACCCTAAAAAGGTCATCAGAATCTTAGGTCCAGAACTTCAACTAAAGCTATCAAATTTAAAAAGGTTTTCGTTAAAAGTTTGGAACTGCTCATGAGAAGGTGGATTTAAAAGACCAACGTACTCGTAAATAAATTAACCGTTTTGCTGCGGGTTGGCTAAGCTTTATTACAACCAAAGATGGAAAATTGATGCAGAATAAGTTTTTCTCTGTGATTTTATTGAGCAGCTTAGGTAAGGAGTCATAAATATTGTCGTGCTAATCTAAAAAGTTTATAATATGGAATTCATATTTCTTAAGTGTAATTGAGGTTCACGGCTATTATTCCTAATGGCCCGTAGAATTTCACAACTTTAATGTGGGTAGTTATATGAAACTACGGTTGCTTTGGTTAGAACGGCTACAGTTAAATGTTATAGCATAATATTTTGTTGACAGTGTGAGCAGCTTGTCTTATGAGGGTTAAAAATCTCCTATGAAAGATCCTGAGATCAACAGAATGACCAGCTATACTACTTAAAGGTATGGTCTTTTCCAAAAGTATCTGACGAAAATGTAAACAAATGGATCAGAAAATGTACTTAAGAATTGAGTGCTATGATTTGATTATTTGAATATTAAACACGAAATTCTAAATTTAAATTACCTTAAAGATGTTTTTGCATTTGACAATTGAAGTTTATAACCTCTTTCGTCGATGATTTTTCAATTACAATTAAATCAATTCAAACAATAATTGTTGGAAAAATGGTGAAAAACAAAGTTGAAATAAAGACGAATACATATATAAACTCACGCCTTTTTCCCATGGGGGTAGGCAGAACCTACAGAACGCCACCTGCTATGATCCTTACATACCTACTCCTTTTGCTTCGTTTTCAATGACACATTTGTATAATTATAATGCCGACATAAATTATTTATATAATAATATATTTTTTTTAATTTTTTGATTGATTCACTGATTTGTAACAAAATTTAATTTGCATGCGTGCGTTAATTTTACAATTAGGTACCTACTCTAAACATTTATTTAATTAATTTTTAATATAGTTGTCATTGTAATTTAATAGTAATGATTTAATAGCATTTAATAATATTAATCATTTGTGTGTCAATATTAGCAAAACAAAGCGCACTGCCTATATTAAAGATCTTTGTATATTATCACCTATGTTTGACAAATAAATTATTCTTATTCATTTACGTTTAAACATCTGGTTGCGTACGGTTCAGAGTACTACGCACCTGACCTTTCTGAAGAACATCCTCAAAAAGGTCATTATACATATGATCAAAACGTGGAAACAAATAGTTTTGACAGCTGCGCGCACAGATCGCATCTGCGGCGCTTGAGTCGCCGACCGAACGAAATGTTGCCATTTTAAATATTATATCATTTAGGAAGTATTGTATTTATTTTATTTTAATTTTTGATTTTATTATTTCACTATATGCTGCACCGGTTGACGTCATCACGTCAACACCAGCTATCGCTGAAAACCAAAGCGCTGGGGCTCTGTCTCGCAAAGGGTCGCAGCATAATGCTGAGCGATGGCCGTTTTGCGTGGATGTGACGCATATTTCCCCCCAATTTGTTATTCTCGTGTTTTTTTTTTCTTTTCTTTGCGTCATATTTACCGCAAATAAACGTATTCTCTTTCATTTCTTTCTATGTATGTCCTTCTAGGACATCGCCTCCCAGCGTTTCGACTCACATCTGCATTGTAAATACCTTTTGTTAGTCGCCTTTCATTCATCCTCTCAACATGACCAAGCTATCTAAGCATACTATTTTCAAATCTAAGTAAGTACCTACATAGTTACAAACAATATTTTCTATGCTACTAACTAGCACATACCTAAACACTATTTGCAGTGTTATGAACTGCAAACAAGATAGAAGCAGCTGAACAAAATAAAGTAATAAAGTAAATAGACGGTGTACGTTCATAATTAACTAACTAAAACGCTAAAGCTGAGACATAGGGAACGTGAGTAGCGTCTACATACATCTATAGTTACTAATATAATTAAAGCTAAAGAGTTTTTTTTGAACGCGCTAATCTGTTTAACTACCAGTCGGATTAAAAAAAATATTTATGCATTTGATAGTCCAATTATTGAGAAAGGAGCCTTTAACCTTTCTCAATAATTGGACTATCAAATGCATACATAATTTTCTTATTGAAACAATATAATTTAATAGATAATTCATAGAGATTTTTTTCTCTTTAACCTTTCTCAGTCAGAAAGGACACTAAGCCTGGGTCGGCACGGGCGTAATAAAATCGTGGCGATTTTTTTCCGTGCACTGGATTTTCAACGCTTTGCTTAGCGCTGAGAGTTGTAAATCCAATAATGTTTTTACAACACGCTGGGACGAGAGTGCGTCCCAACGCGTTGGATTCTCAACGCTCGGCTCGACACCCAGAGTTCAAAATTCAGTGCGCGATAAAATCCCGCCGCGATTTTTTTACTTTGTATCGTTTTTCATACATCTATTTAATTTATTTTTATTTATCTTTCTATCCGTGATATCACTGCAGACCCTATCAGAATACTAGCGCTGCGACATTTATGATTAAATGTCGCAGCATCATGCTGAGATAGGAGCCTTTTGGCCTCGCACAGGACTTTCCGCTTTATTTTAATTTTTACTTTGGTTGTATTTTCTATTTTTATTTTTAGTGAGTGTGTGTTTAGTTTAATTAAGATCTCCTGTGCTTGTGCCAATAAATACTTTTTCTTTCTTTCTCATCCATGCGAACGTGGGCTAAGCGAACATGAAATAATAGCGCGGGCGGACGATGCGATGCCCGAGGGAGTTTTATAAAAATGTGGCTGTTGTTTTTTATACCATTGTATATCTTACGACTTTTACGCGAGGTCGTGGGCAGAAGTTAGTAATAAAATAATGATGCCTTTTTAGGAACGTTAATATCACTTCGAGTTAACTGTAATGCAATTGTCGAGATGTGTGGTAAATTAGCTCTATAAATCAAAGGCTGATTATAGCCTGATGTAAGTAATCCTGGATGTAATTAAATAGGTAATATACTAAAAGAATATTAAACAAAGACGGACAAAACATAAACGTAACACACAAACATATACGGGTACATGTGAGCAGCACCCCTAATGTTCATCAAAGCGTAGAGTTAGTATACTGCGGCACATATATTTGTTGAACAACAAAGCCTACGCGAAGCAATTACTATAATTATTCGGCTTTCGATCGGCAAAGTTCGTTTGACATCTACCCTCGCTGCTTAATCATGTTCGGGACGGCTCAGTATAATTCGCATTTTCCGGAACGTATCAGTCTCTTTATCACATTTATGTTATTGGATTTTACTGCAAGACTGTGCCGAATCATATGGACCAGAACATGTGTGTATCACATCTCATAACGACTCATATTGATCGGGAGTCGTGAAGTTGGTAACAATGCAAACGGATTTCTCGTTGATGTGGAATTCTTTATCTGTCGTATCGGTAGGAACTATTATGAGAATAGTTCATGGCAGTCATGGGGCTGATTGCTTACTGAACTATGGGCGTTTTCAGTTGACTCTCCCTTTCTTGTATAAAGGCTGCTAATAGGTATTAAAATGATATCCCTAACAACCAATCAGGCACCTTACAATTTTCCATGTTATTAGAAGGCAAATCAGCCTCACCACCTGATGTAAAATCAGCCTATTAGGTTGTTGGTGCTGGGACATCTCAAACTCAAAGCATTTATTTCAATTAAACCATTTACAGGCACTTTTGAATTGTCAAGAAGTCGGTCAGTCAGAAATATGAAGCTAGTTGCCCATTCCAAAGCGTAGTAGGTACCTATGGAGAAGAACGGGCAAGAAACTCCAAGGACACTCTTTTAAATCAATTTTTTTTTACAGAATATTGGTTACATCATTAACGTTGAAATTATACATGTGAGAACAATGTAGAAAGACGTGCACGGTAAAAGCGTCCGTAATAAAAATATAAAAAACAAACAAACAATTCAAAAATTAAAATAAGCCATGGCAGCTAAGAGATGACCAGTCTCTACTGACGGCGCCCGTTCACGAACATGACGCATGGATTAGCACCATTCAGCTCAACCATTTTGAAGGGAGCTAAACATATCACACATAGCCCTCCTCTCTGTGAGAGGGAGTGGGCCGTAATCCACCACGTGGGCTCAGTGCGGTTTGGTAGTTATCATATGTCTTTGATTTTTGGTTCTAGGACATGCCGGTTTCTTCGCGATGTTTTCCTTAACCGTTTTGAGAGCAGTGGTGATGAAACCGTGGAGTTTCTTGCCGGCTCTTCTTCATAGGAAACAACCAATTGGAACCGTGCACCTAGCTTCTGACGTTTCATAAGTGCCCATGTAGATTTATATGAAATAAAAATATTTTGAAAAATATATTACACAAAGTAAAGCGACTGTCTGGGTTCGAACTTAGGACCTACAACTCGTTAGTCGCGGCCGTTACTACTGGGCCACCAGTGCTCCCTGATGGTAAGTGGTCAACTTGTCACTGCAGTTTCTAGACATCTGCAATACCAGGGGCATTGCATATGCGTTGCCATCTTAGGGATAAACTGAATTATGTATTGTGTCTGTAATTACTTAAATATTACATTACATACCTACACATTACATATTAATTATTATCATCTATATTGTGATGTGTGTATGTTGAACATATTATATTGTGATATCTGTATGTTAAAATGTATATTTTATTATATTTCTTATTTAAATCTCATTATAAATATGCTGCACCGGCTGACGTCATCACATCAACGCCGACTGTCGCTGAGACCAGTGCTGAGGCTCTGTCGCAGCATTATGCTGAGCGATGGCCGTTTTGCGTGGATGTGACGCATATTTTCCCCCAACTTGATCTTTTTTGCGTTTGTGTTCTTTTTTGCGTTATAAAATATGAATACGAAAATATGTTTATTTGCGGTAACGCAAATATTTTCTTTTCTTTCTTTAATTACTCCGGCAACTAGATCCATCCTAGCTGTTACAATCAGGGAAATTAATTATTTATCAAATTGAAATACTACGTCAATTTGCTGACAAGCTAAATGATCGTTGTGATTTGAATATACGTACAATTTAAGTTGGTAATCACTTTGATAAACAAGTAATTTCCCATACTTTACGTTTAATTTCACAGCTAGAGAAAAACCTGCACACGAGTTTTATACTAGTAATGAGTGCTATATTTGATATCATGAAACTTTCCTCACAGGTCACGTCAGGGGTATGAACCGGTACGTTATTAACTTGCTCTGTCTATAAACATCAGGTATGAGCATATAGTCTTCATGTACCCTTTTTAATAAAGTTGATATACGATATTCCACCTTAGGGTCAGTTCACACCGAGACGTGACGCGACGCAACGATGCTTGAAGAGGCCATTGGTTTTGCAGCGCCGCGAGACGTCGCGAGGCGCATCGGAAATTCGCTGGCAGCCCCACGCCTCGCTGCTTCGTGATGCGTCGTCGTCGTCGAGTCATCTCGAGACAAAGCACGGCGCAGCGCGGTGCAGCGCGACGCAGCGTGACGCCGCGAGGCATTTTCGAATTATCTCAATTAAATGTGTATCTTTTTGAGTAGTAAATGAAGTTATATTTTGTAACACTATCCTAAAAAGTGCGCACAGCGTCGCTTCGCGTCACGTCTCGTTGTGTACTGACCCTTAGGTGCTAGTAATCTTGTGATGATAAAACGGTATAGGATAACCAGTAGGTAGGTGATAAATATGTGTCGTACCGTGGTTCGATTATCCCAAACTATATTAAAATTTATTATACCGGTTACTGGCAAACGCCATCGCGGCAGGCCCAGACGGAGATGTCGGGATGAGCTGGACTTCTTTAACAAAGATTGGTCCTTGACAGCTCTGAGCACAGAGAGCTGGAAAAAGAGTGGGGAGGCCTTTACCCAGCGTGGGGCAATTTATTAAGGCTAGTAAAAATAAAGTGAAAAATAACAATCATTGAAATAACGGTCCCGCATCACGGGAACCTCGTGAAAGCCGAGAAAGATAAACAAATCAAGTATCTTGACTTGGCTCGCGAGGTTATCAACATGTGTGATGTGGACTCAACGATCATTGTGCCGATAGTCGTATCAACCAATGGCTTAATTACCAAGAGCCTCGACCTAAGGAGGCTCTCGTTGGGCAGCTGGATTAAGGACTTGAATCAAGAAGCGGTACCCCTGGACACGGTTCGCAATGTTAGGAGGTTCCTCTCTCTGGAGTCCTGACCGCCCGGTAACTTGGAATCTGTTCCCGATGCCGGTGGGCTACTATTTTTTTATTTATAAATGTTTTTATTTTAATATTTAAAAATATAATTTATATGTAAATAGTGAAATAAAGGAGATAATAATAATGCCTCACTGAGATAGCATAGAACATAAATAAAACACGTAATCTGTTTGTATAGTCTCACATATTGCGAATAAACAGAACACAGCAAACATAGATCCATTAGGACATGTTAGCTGCCTCACCTTTCTACGGCCCGCCGGCCCCAAAGACATTTTGTAATACACAAATGAAGCAAAATAAATAAATATAATTCTGATTCTGAACGATTGTTAAAGATCTACAAATGACAGCCGGGGCTTAGTGTGGTTTCCGAGGCAAGGAGCGGTCTTGATATGTAATTTATTGGTAGATAGCCATGGCCAAAATTCGGTCTGGACGACTATTATTCTTAACATTTTCTGTAAAATATTAGACCCTTGAAAGTAAAAGTTTAATCTGTTTTGTTACTTGATGTGCAAGGAAAGTCTTAAAACTTTTTGAGAAGTTTTGAAGTTGGGAGAAAATATGGGTTGTTGCTAGGTGATTATTCAAAATAATTTTGTTAATTTCTTGTCTTTTAGAAGTATCTGCGTATTGTTTTAATAAGTTTTTCTTTGTTTTTTTGCTAGCTTATTTCAAGTATTTATTTTAAAAATAATAGAGGTTTCCTGTATTAGGGGCTTGAAGCTAAGTAATAACAGCCGCACGGGTTGATCGATCAAGTTAAGCTACGCTTGCCACTGCTGGTCCGTGGATGGGTGACCCCTCTATGAAATTCAAGTCTTTTATTCAAGCTAGGCTGAGAATTAGCACACACGTCAACATTACATAAGACGAAAACGACCACCCTTCACCACTTCCTAGTGCTTTAGCTGGGAAGAAGAAGTGGCGCAACAAACTCCCCAGCAGCACAGCTGTCTGTTCAGTTAGAAAAAGATTCTGTATGCAAAATGATTTACATTACGCAATACAAAACATAATTAAAATTATAAAATTAATAGCCATATTATGATATCTAAATAAAAGCCTCCAGGCATAAAGTGCGTGCCCGCTTACATATAGCTGTAACTAGAAGTTATAACTGATAAACTAGGACCATCGAGGTAAAATAAAAAATTACCCCGGAAAGAACGTCAAGCTGTTGGTCCCGGCTGTCATTTATAGATCTTTGACAGTTGTCACAGGTTGTCAGAAGCCCGAAAGTCTGTCAACCAGTCTTACCAAGAGGTATCGTGTTAGACAGTACTGGTATTCAGCTGCTACTGATTTCATCACTACTGCTCTCAAAACGGAAACAAAAGAAACAAAGCACCGTGAGGAAACACGCAGGTCCTAGCAACAAAAATTTGAAGTCATGTGACATCTACCGATTGGGCCCGCGTGGTGGATTACGGCCCACTCGCTCTCAACGAGAGGAGGCCTGTGCCTTTTCATGACAGTCTTAAATCTGCCAGGTTATATTTGCCAACGGCTTTTTTCCAATTTTCATTTTCCATTTAAAGACAAAAGAAAGGTAAAAGGTTTCATTAGTGGTTGAGTATATTTGAATAGGAGTCCTAATTACTTTGCCTTTAACGAAGTTCTAACCTAAAAGTGTAGAAGTAAATAGCTGTCCAGAGTTAGTAATTTGTTATGCTAATAATAGAGGCAAGTTATATGACACTTCAATATTTTAATTTACCTAATGTCAGCCTTTACACGGTAAATTAAATTAAAACTAAGAACATACTTTTCAACCTAGTAATCTCTTAAGAATACGTTTAAACCTACTGCTTACTAAGTATCTCAACTAATATTTTATACGCAAAAGTGACTTTGTTCGTTTGTTTATTACGCTTTGACGCTAAAACGGCTGAACGGATTTGGATTAAATTTGGCACATGGTCAGACTATGGCCCGGGTTTGGAGATTTAAGACTTTTATCCCGATATTTCAACGAGATCGAGACTTATGCGGGTGAAACTGCGGACAAAAGCTATTATACTTGTAGAATATAGTAATTAATAATTGTTGTGGACTCTTTGTAGACAACATTAATTTTAATTACAAGATAGCACGGTTATTTATTTTGTAGTTAATCTTTAGGTAAATATGCGTGTTAAATTCAATGGTTAACATTTCGAAGCAGATAATAATGGTGCTCGTTAAAATAATATAGGTAATAATACCGCTGCAGGTCGATAATAACTATTTTTACTGAACAATCGATCGGATACTATTATCCAATTACATATATAGATTGAGCATTAATTTTCTATTCTATATTTATTTATTTATTTATTTATTTTATTTTAGGAAAGCTTACAGTCTAATAACTATAATTATAACAATAATTTATATCTAATTTGCTAATAACAAGCTTCCACAGATAACTACAAATATAACTTCCTCATCGTTACTTCCAAAATTATAATATAAAACTACCAACTTTTAACAAAACAAAACAAAACAAACTAACTTGTATCTATACTGCAGTACAATAAAACTTACTTAATTACAATAAAACTACTTAAACTATAATAAGTATTTAAGTGCTAGCAGGTGCCTCTTACTCCTGTTCAAAAAATGGCTTTGTTAATAGCTTCCTGACTGTGCTTGCTTTGGTACAGAAAAGATCGATGTCAAAAAAAAAAAAAAAGAAAAAAGAAAAAAAAAAAAAAAAAAAGAAGAAAAAGATTGATGTTCTTAGTAAATAAATCATATCGAACCTGCCAGCTTCAATTGGCGATTTCCACGTTTATATGTATTAGGTTTGTTTTTATATGTATTAGGTTTATGTGTATTAGGTTTATTTTCTCCAAAGATCTTAAAATCCAACTTACCTAAAACAAAAAAAAACAATAACATTAATAACGTGTTTATATTTTAATATATTGAAACGAGAAAATAATGGTATTTATGAAATATTCAAACGCAAATAAATTATTATCCCTACAACAGTGGCTATTTTTGTACGGGTCCTCGCCCCGGGGATTTACCATAATAATAATTGAGCAACCATAGTAAATTTATTATGAGCCTTAGAAATAGAAGACAAATTAATTTTCTGGGTATTGTGCCCGGTTAATGGCTATTATAGGCTCGGCCTATTATGTGGGACTTAAACATAACTAGTGAAATGTGGGTGTACTACCTCTGCCTAACTCTTCGGGGATTACAGGCGTGATGTAAAATTGTAATTTTGACGAAATTCATTGCAATAAATATGTACAATGCTGAAATCACAATCAAATACAATAGGTAACTAAACCAATATGTACCTACAAATATTGCTTTGAAATATCGAAACACGAAATTGAAATTGAACCAACAATATTTGATAAACATTTACAATATTGTTTCTGAACGCGATACAAATGATACAACTTGATTCAGATCACTAAATAAAACCTGATAGATTTATGCGGTGCTTGTGGCATAGCCATGAGTTGAAGTAACAATAAAAAATGCACCGTCTAAACAGTGCTTAGACGATGCAAGTCATTTGTTGCCACAGGTAAGATACTTCATCATTATCATCATTTCAGCCGAAAGACGTCTACTGCTGGATCCCAAGCACCGCCACTTCGACCGGTTCTGTGTTTCCCGCATCCAGCGGATTCCTGCGGCCTTCACAAGGTCATCAGTCCACCTTGTGGGGGCCCTTCCAACGCTACGTCCTCCGGTACGCGGTCGCCACTCCAAAACCTTTCGGCCCCATCGGCCATCTGTTCTGCGAGCAATGTGCCCACTGCTACTTCTGTTTGACAATTCTTCGATGTCGGTTAACTTGGTTATCGCTAGAAACTTGCGTCGTGACTAATATAAAGGTTTTCCATTCCTTGCTTTGTTTTATTTCATAAATTTAGTATGGCGTCTAAATTTTTTTACAATCGAGGTGGACATAAAACACGTCTTTTGTAATTCGAAACATTTTAGTATGTAATTCATACTGTGTGATTTTTACAATAATCGAGGTATTTGTATCTAACTTAAACTAGTCAAATAATGGTTTTCGTACTATTTGCTTACAAAGCAAAACATGTGCGTAAAATCCACTGAATGTAATTAAGTTTGTATTGAATTCAATTGCGTATCACAAGGTTCCATTTTCGGTCCAATGTATTTACTGAAAGCGTTGTGTTAATTCAAGTTTTTTCTCTTTTTACAAAGTTTGATTGTGTTCGAATTTGTCCTGTAATGACTTGGTTCGATTGGCAATGTCTAATGGGGTAAAAAATTGGAAACAAAGTTTCTTTTAATTATGTTAGTTTTCGTTAAAGTATGTATAATCAAGAAGTTTTTCTATTACATAAGAGTTCATCTATTTTGGACAAAGTTTTATGTATTTGTTTTATTTTCTTCATTTATGGTTTCTTTTGTAACTTTCAGTAGTTTCTGCTTATCTACTCTGATAGAAAAAGGTGTGAGATGTGTTTAAGTATATTTATAATATTCAGGTGTAAATTCACTTCTAATGAGTACGTAGTATTCATTCAACGCGAAATTTAACAGTCATTTATTAACATTTCTCGAAGCTGTGTTTGGTTATATTAAATTGTCCCATATAATAAGATTTTGCTGTGTGCATGTACAATGTATACGTAGGTAGGTACATATGTTTAAACCAAAGCAATCGTGAAGGTGTTGACTCAAGTTTATACAATAGTGTATTTGCAATAGCATTAAATATTTCAGGAATCACAGCTAGACTTAAATAATACTAGCTGTTACCCGCGATTTCGTCTGCGATCCAGAATTAAAAGTAGCCTATGTCCTTCTCCGGCTTATGGTCTACTCATGTGCCAAATTTCATCCAAATCTGTTGAGCCGTTTTAGCGTAACAAATAACTAAACAAACTCACTTTCGCAGGAACGTACTACCGTGATTCAGAGTATCTTTGTCTTAACCCAGATCATGTCATTAACCAATTCATCTAAATCTCTTCAGCCATGACGGCATGAAAAGGTAACAGGCGGATAATAAATCTGTTTTACCCTAAAACAGATTATTTAAATCCTATAATTAAAGGATAACTTCGTTGTCTGTTAAGACCCTTTTTCTCGGGAACGCGTGGAGGCATTAAGTTGAAATAGATAACAAAAACTTAAATCTACGGTTCCTTGGATCTGTAACGAAAATCAAACTTCCAAGTCAACTTCCAACTCACAAACAAGCTTATTTGGTACTTCCCGTTGGCTAAAGAGGAAAATCTGAAAATTGGTAATTAATAGTTATATATGAACTGCAAAGTTAAGTTTGATCTTCAATCTGGGATCAAAAATTCATAAGCCGTGTCTTGAAGTGACATTTAGTTTATATTTCATTCAAACCTGTACTCTCCACTCTCTTCAAAGTTCTTTTTCAATTGAAAAGTTAAGTTTGTCCTTCAATCCGGATTTGGAAATGGCAGGGCAGCCGAGCAAGCACGCCTTTGAGACGGAACCCTCTGGGCGCAAGTCCTACTCACACATGTCAGGTTTAAAAAAAATGCTGTTTTATATGTTTCTAAATGCCTTAAAATACTAATTATGCATTTTACTATTATTATTACCATTAATTTGTAATACCTACTCTAGTGCCGCCATTGGCCGCGTAATACTCGGCACAATACATCGCCGACCCAACGTAGTAACTAGATATTGTAGTGATGTTTATTTTTATTTTTATTATGTATTAGTTTATTATTATATAAGATTATTTTGTGTATTTTGTCTAAGGGCCTTAGTTGCCTGAAAATAAAGCAATTATTATTATATTAATACCTACACGTTAGAAAGGCTTACTTTAAATTATAATAACTTTTGACTAAGCGATTTGAATGAAATAAAGACTAAATGTTAATTCAAGATACGGACTATGGTTGTATTTCAAATCCCTTAAATTTCTTGAAAAACGACACAAAAAAATAAATATTACATATGAATTTTAAAATCTATTTTACCCCTTTGGGGGATGATTTTACAAAAACGATGAAACACGCAGTTCTTTATTTCTTACCAAAAGCATAAATTAGAATTTTCATATCCCTAACTTAAGAAATGCTTGGTTTCCCATACAAACTTTAATCCTCTATATCACCCCCTTTAAGATTATTTTTGAGACAAAAAGTACCTACCCTATGTCCTTTTCCAGGATGCCATCTATCTCCCTGCCAAATTATATTGAAATCCGTTCGGTAGTTTGGCCGTGAAAAGGTTACATATAGACGGACCGAATTTATAATATTATAATACGGATGTAGGTATGTTAAAGGTGGTGTAAAAAATAAAACGATTCTCGTCAAATTACGGATAAAAAACTAAAATTAGATTACCGTAACAGTATAAGAATGAAACTTACAACATTCGATGTAGACGCAGAACGTACGATTCGCAAAAAGTCAGTTTGAATAAAGAGTCCGATCTTCAAAACGTCCGAAGGCAATTATATATTCTAGCCACGTAGAAAGATTCAGAAATTATAACAATTGAGCTAGTCTAAATTTAGTTCCATAATGAGAAACACTAACTAACATTTGAAATCCTAGCACAGCTAATTTCCATTTCAGAAACAGCAACGTTTCGCAAACTCTGCGTTTACTAAAGTTTACCATAAGCTATAAAATTAGTTTCTTTAGAGGCAGATTTTCAACCACTAATTGTATTTGGTGTATAACCGCTTGAAGTCACGTACACACGGCTACACATCAAGCTATACATTTCCAGTATAAGCTGACCTCGCATTGTACGCAAATCCTATACAATGCGAGATCAGCATAAACTGGAAATGTATAGCTTGTTGTATAACCGTGTGTACAGACATTAACTTTAAGATAGAGGTCGAATAGAAGGCGGAGCGGGTGCGGGTTGCTATACAAAAGCGTGTTTTGTATCTTCTAGCGATGAATATGCGACGTAAAAACCATGGAGAGTACCTACCAAAATGAAGATCGAGTCTTGTCTCGCAATTACATCCTTAATTATAATAATATTATAAACAAGTAAAATTTGTTTGTTTGTAATCTCCGGAACTACCATCAGGGTTTTGAAAATTATTTTTGCATTAAATAGCCCATTTCTTGAGGAAGGTTATAGACTATGTATAAGCCTTCCTCAAGAATTGGGCGGCTATATAATGCAAAAATAATTTTATAAATCGAGAAAAATAATCAGCTGTTCCATATATTTGAGTTGAGTAGGTGTTGAAGTTTTGTACGGGACAACTGAAATTTTTATTAAAGAACTAGCAAATACCTATAAATTATTCGCTTTATAGGTAATTCTTTCATCGGAAGGGGTCCGTTAGGACCGATGCCTGCCGGGGTTGCGGGAAAGTCCGAAAGGGATACCGTGGCCCCTGGCAACGTAATGGCAACGGAAGGAACACGGGTGGGTTTTAGTCAGTAAGAGTCTGACACGCCCTCCCGCTCCACACAGAGCGGGAGAAGTTATTTGATAATTTCCCACCCAAAAAAAAAAAAAAGGTAATTCTTTCATTCATCGAATAGGGCTTAAAGCATTTCCTGCCAGCTACCTTTACCAAAACTGTCGATTGAACAAATAACAATAAAAAAAACGTGGTGAATCTTTTAACTAACAATAATAGGTCAATGAGTGATGGTACAAGGCGATAGTCCGGCACGCCCGGGACAGTCTCACTGCACTACTAACTTGCAGCCTTTGATTATTTATGCCTAGGTATACTGTTGCGCTCCAAAAGAACTAAAACAAACAAGCCAACTTTGTTATCCTGGGTTGCATTACTGCTACGTCATTGAGCTGTCATTGTGCTATTCTAGTGTGCGGCCAACAGTTGGACGCTATTTTTTTCGACGAGTTCACAGCTTTGACTGTCTATAACTTATCTTTTGACACGAGAGAAGGAGCTCCTCTAGAATAAAACAAGCTAGACAATACACCACACATAGCGATAAAGCTATTTAAATATGGTGAAGTGAGGAAATTACTCAAAACAACAATAGACACAATAGGTACATATCTGTTTGAAGATGTAATTTCATGCTTATTCTCTGTATGATAAATGGGGACTCTTAATCGAGCGTCAATTTTATTGTTGTGAATGCTAGAACAGCGGCATTTGTTCGTAACGAATGCTGCTGTTATGCTATTGTTGATGTTTGTTGTTGATCTTACCACAAGATGTGTTTCGATAGGCGAGTTTTTATACGTTAACGAAAGAGTCGGGCATGATTAGGCTAGATAGTTGTGTTAATAAAGCGTCAATTATTGTTGTTGTGCTATTGTTGATGTTAATTGTTGATTTTAAAGTTCCACTGCAAGTAAAAATATGTGATTCGATAGGTGAGTTGTTGAACATTCACGAAGGAGTCGGATATGATGAGGTTAATAGTTGTGTTAATCTAGCGTCAATTATTATAGTTGTGCTATTATTGATGTTTGTTGTTGATTTTAAAGTTCCACTGCGCGTAAAAAGATGTGATTCGATAGGTGAGTTTTTAAACATTCACGAAGGAGTCGGATATGATGAGTATTTATAATATTTGTGTTAATCTAGCGTCAATTATTGTAGTTGTGCTATTATTGATGTTTGTTGTTGATTTTAAAGTTCCACTGCGCGTAAAAAGATGTGATTCGATAGGTGAGTTTTTAAACATTCACGAAGGAGTCGGATATGATGACGATAATAGTTGTGTTAATCGAGCGTCAAATATTGTTAATGTGCTATTGTTGATGTTTGTTGTTGATTTTAAAGTTTCACTGCGCGTAAAAAGATGTGATTCGATAGGTGAGTTTTTCATTCACGAAGGAGTCGGATATGATGAGGTTAATAGTTGTGTTAATCTAGCGTCAATTATTATAGTTGTGCTATTATTGATGTTTGTTGTTGATTTTAAAGTTTCACTGCGCGTAAAAAGATGTGATTCGATAGGTGAGTTTTTAAACATTCACGAAGGAGTCGGATATGATGACGATAATAGTTGTGTTAATCGAGCGTCAAATATTGTTAATGTGCTATTATTGATATTTGTTGTTAATTTTAAAGTTCCACTGCAAGTAAAAAGATGTGATTCGATAGGTGAGTTGTTGAACATTCACGAAGGAGTCGGATATGATGAGTATAATATTTGTGTTAATCTAGCGTCAATTATTGTTGTTGTGCTATTATTTATGTTTGTTGTTGATTTTAAAGTTCCACTGCGCGTAAAAAGATGTGATTCGATAAGTGAGTTTTTAAACGTTCACGAAAGAATTGGACAATAAGGGGGGCTAGATACCTGTATTTACTTTAGTGTTATTTGTTGTTGGAAGTAGTAAAGGCCAATTATTATTAATCTACAGTAATAAACTGATTGAAGTAGAGTTGTAAGAAAAAAAAGAGAAAAGTAAGACGAAGTAGAAAAAAGACAAGACAAGAACCAACAAGACAACAGAGGAGAATATTTAATAACTATAACAATACAGATACTAAAATAGGCAGATAGGAAGACGCTTCATGCGAAATACTAGTTTCGGATACATTTGAACATCCAGTCAGACTAAAAGAAGACCCCAACATAGTTGTAAAAAAAACTAGGTAGATGATAAATAACAAAACACATAACTTAAAAAAACAAAAATTCACAATATCCAACAATTTTCATAAGGTCTTAAACCCAGATTTCATTCATTTAAAGACAGTTGACCCAGATGATCCGAGAGATGCGAACGTGAGCGGAGACATACACGAAAACGAGTATTAAAAGAAAGTTCCGACGCAAACATGTTTACAGCACGCATATGTATTTCTGTCGCCGAACATCGATTAATATGTAGATGACAAAACGTTGAACTTTGTGTGAAATTGGGATTTATGATTCCTTTTGAGATGAGAGAGTCATTAAATTTTTTGTTCCATTATGGTTTGTGATAACTAGGCAAAAGTGGGCTTTTTGGCAAATTAACGATTGGAATATCTTTAAATAAAAAATAAGTAATTCTTTTAAAAAATATGATTGATGTGTAAAAGTGTTGTTTGTACATTATAGGTGAATGAAATCATTTATCAACAAATCTAAAGCTACCGACATAACCCTTCATTCTCCCCAGACGGGAGATCTCCCCATGAAAAAATAAATAACTACTAAATAATCCATTCACAATATAATTATAGTTCTCTCAGTATCTAAGCAACATCAAAAACACTTCATCTTCAAGATAACTTTATATTTCTAAGAACCTACACCAAACAAGCACGTCAACGTTCATTTGCTGAAATGAGTACCTTTATAATCAGCTTTTCAACCCTTAATTAACTTGAAGACCGTCGTAAAGTCAAAAGATTTCCATAATTTAGTTACTTTTCACTGAATGCAACTGACAGATTAAAATGTCGACGAAACTGCGATGTGGAGTCTCCGCATACATACAAGACAAAGATAAAGAAATAACACTTCTTATAGATGCGGTATTCGGACACTGAATGCATTCTAAATGCCTACAGGGCCAGTAGGTAGTTACTTGGTACGATTTTCCTACGAAGTATATAGACGTAATAGAAATATGGAACCTACAAAATGATAGGAGTTTGTTGCGCCACTTCTTCTTCCCAGCTAAAGCACTAGGAAGTGGTGAAGGGTGGGCGTTTTGGGGGACTGTCTTATGTAATTTTGACGTTCAAAAAGTGCTGATTCTCAGCCTAGTTTGAATAAATGACTTTTGAATTTTGAATTTTGATAAAATCATAAAACTGGCAACACATTTCCATAAATGCCGAAAAAAATAAGTTTATTGTGTGGGGACCCCCTAAAATTATGAATTTTATTTAATATTGATTATTCTTTATTATAGCGGCAATATAAATACATAACCTGTGAAATTTTCAACTGTCTACCTATTATGGTTCATGGGATACAGCCCACTGACAGACAGACGGGGACCGTTTGGCACTTTTCAAAATTCAAAAAAATTCAAAATATTTTATTTCACATAAACCTACAAGTGCACTTATGAAACGTCAGAAGCTAGATGCACGGTTCCAATTGGTCGTTTCCTATGGAGAAGAGCCGGCAAGAAACTCCATGGTTACTCTTTTAAAAGTAAATGGTATTTACAATGCTTTCAAATTACAGAGTTAATAGGTATGAGAGGACAGTGTAGGCCTATCAACAAGTACCAGGTACTTAGCAAGATAGAAAATGGTCGACAGATCTACAGTCTGTTAAGCCTACATCGTTCTCACATTCACAAAATCTAAAAGAAAAGAATCTATATAAAAGCAAAATCAAGTAATTTCGGGTACGGAACCCTAAAAATGAACTAAGAGTTCATATTTAGAATAAACTCTTAGTGGCTAATAAAAAAAAGACAACTATTTTGAATTTCAGCACGTTTTTTAGTTAGTAAAAATGTTTCTATGACATCTTGAATGAATGAATGATTGATTCGCTGTCTACTTTTGACATGATTATTTCGTACAATGGAAAGTACTTCACGCGTAATAAGAAAGTACTTACATGAGGGTCACTTCTATTCTGTATTGTTATTCTACGACCAAAACATTCCAACTTCTGTGGGATGACAGCCAACAAACAATATGAAATTGCACAAATTTAAATCTACCCGCATATAAGAGTGAAATAATTTAATTTCCATACCTCTGCAAAAGCCCCGGTATTGTGCAGAAGTTTTAATCTTTTTCAAATTAAAATGTGGAGTTAGTTGTGTACCGCTGTGAAGACTCGGTTGTTCCTTGTGTTTTATCTTTTAGTGTAATGAATAAGAGAATGTTGAATAGAGCTGTCCTTTGTGGAAATGTGGGTGCATTGTTTGGGTAGGAGATTTTTGCACTGTAATTTGAAATTTGGTTTGTTTTCGGGAATTATAACTAAAGGAATTATACTACTGTTTTAGGAAAATTATGCTTCGGGAGGTAGGACAAGTCGGGTGGTGACATAATTATATGAATCACTAGAAAATAATTTAGCCTTAATTAAAAGTTATTATGAACATGGACAAGTATGCTGTCTTTAGTTTAAGCGTATACTTTTCCCATGGGGAAAAGGCCTAAAGAAACAACAAGTTAAAATGTAATTGTAATAAAAAAGTACATAAACAAAAGTATTATAATATTTTTCAGCAGAGTGAGTTCGACGTTTTTTTTTGTTGTTGACCAACCATAACTGAATACATACAAATAATGAAGTGCCTGTGCGGTCAAATGGTCATAGTTTAACCTACATATCACTTACTAATAATATCAGCCTATTATTTATCACACTGCAGGGCAAAGGCGCCCGAGCGGGAGAAGTGATTTGATAATTCACCAACCAAATAAAATATACAGGCAACGGAACGAACACGGGTGGGTTTTAGTCAGTAAGAGTCTGACACGCCCTCCCGCTCCGCAAAGCGGGAGAAGTTATTCGAAAAGATCCCACAAAAAAAAAAAAAAACAAAGAAAGGCGATTTCATTATCATCTCCTTTTGTTTTAATAAAGTAACTCCATGTTGAGATCTTTGAAGCGTGGGCTGAGTGAGCAAATGAACTTCAGAATGAAATAATTAAGTTAATGCAAACTTTACCCAAGTCCACATTTATTATTCTTCTGACTGTCACGTTTCACTTCTGAAGTATGTCACAATCAAAGTCAATGTCAAGATTATGTAAATATTCATTCTAGTTTAATATTTTATCATAATGTGTACAAAAAGCCAGACGGTAATGTTTTGTAAACAAATTAATGCTACGTTTTATGGCCCGAGAAAGTTTTGCGCTTTGCAAATTAGGCCAGTATTTACCTACTTATTATGATGAACGACTTAAGGGCATACACTACCACTATCAAATCACTTAGCACGATCCTTTGTTATACCGAAAATACTGCAGCATTAATTTTGAAATAAATATATGTTAAAGTTGAGGATTAATTTTAAGTACGTTTGACGAGAACACGATTACATAAAAGGTTCTTGATAGAAAAAAAATCCAAAGTTACCTCCAAACCGAACAATAAATTGTTAAAAAAATACATTAAATTATATCATGAAACTTTTCATAATAGCTAAACTAATTGTATAGCAGATACTATGTTCTTTTATTTTTTTAAAATTACCGTTATTCTCGCCACAAAAAGAAATTATCTAAACTATTGGCGTCTTGGATCCGCGAGCTTCCCAATCAGTCTCGCTCTCACACAGTCCACGAGCAGTATTTTGCGAGCGAGATAAAAGGTGAATTTGAGCTGAGGTACTATGGGCTCTTAAATAAAACTAAGTGTCGGTTTAAAATAAGTATCACGTTTATGATGACTCGCTGTTTAGCATCAAAATTGCAGACTTTTCGCTTGGTAGTAGGCTAAACTTGTTACTTAAAGAGGTCACTCAAAAATTTTGCATCATTAATTACTTTTGTTGACACTGCTTGTATATTTTGAAACGGTGTCCGTCAAAATATATGTCAGATCTAGAATATTGACATAACATAACATCAGGCCTGCATTGAGACTAAGGGTTAGGCAGAGGTTTACCTACAGTACACCTACATTTATGTAATAGGCGATGTTCCTATTACCATCAACGGGACACAAATCTAGACTCCAGCCTGCTACTGAGAAATTCCTGATGACAAAACCCAATAATAAGCACTTTACCCGACTTGGTTATCAAATCCAGAACCTCATGTTCAGCAGTAGCGCTTGCGACCGCTACACTAACCAGACAGTTTCATTGGCATATGCAAAAATACTGATCCCATAACTATCTGGAAAATGTTATAAATTCTGGTCCTTAAAAGCCAATCTAACAATGTAGATGCAGTCTACAGTATGAATTCAATGAAAACTTGAGAGCCAAAGTCTAAGAAAAGCCTGTAAGCGCACATAACCAATTTCTCCTTCACTCTTAAAATTATAAACGGTTTTTATAACACTCGTAAATGATTCTTAAGTATTACTAAATCTCTTTAAACGATACTGGTGAGGCAGCTCCGAACTTTTTGAAAGGGGTCAAAATTGTGTCTTCTCGACGGTCATTTGTTTTATCGGGACTTATTTTCTGTTCTTTTATATCCCTGATAAAAGGTAATGTACGGTTTCAAATATAATACGGTTGGAATATTGATAAAGATGTTAGCTAGGAAGGGGGTAACGTGGCGGCGACGTGTCGTCACCACACGACTGATATCTATGTATTTCTATGAAATCGACAACGTGTTGCTAGCTACAGAAGGTACCTATTTCATAGAAATTTATAGAAACCATTCGTGTCGCAGCGACACGTTGTCGAATGGTACCTTAAGTAATAGAGAAATAGGGAATGGAAGGCACTCACACCAACCCTAAATAAATAGGGAACAGAAGGAAGTTACGCCAACCCTAAATAAATAGGGAACAGAAGGCACTTACGCCAACCCTAAATAAATAGGGAACAGAAGGCACTTACGCCGACCCTAAATAGGAAACAGAAGCCACTGATGCCAACCCTAAATAAATAGCGAACAGAAGGCACTTACGCCGATGTTAAATAAATAGGGAACAGAAGGCACTAACACCGACCCTAAATAAATAGGGAACAGAAGGCACTTACGCCGGCCCTAAATAAATAGGGAACAGAAGGCACTTACGCCGACCCTAAATAGGAAACAGAAGCCACTGATGCCGACCCTAAATAAATAGCGAACAGAAGGCACTTACGCCGATGTTAAATAAATAGGGAACAGAAGACACTTACGCCGACCCAAAATAAATTGAGATATGGGCAAAATCACAGTATTCACTCCTTTTCCATTGATTCATTCCTTTCTTTGATATATATTTTATAGCATGAAAAAGGAACTAATGTTTCGCCTACGTTAAATAGGCTACACATCAAGCTATACATTTCCAGTTTTCGCTGAGCTCGCATTGTACAGAAATCCTATACACTGCGAGATCAGCTTATACTGGAAATGTACAGCCTGATGTGTAGCCATGTGTACAGTGTTTTAGAAAATAGGAGGGACATACTCCAAGGGAGTGTAGTATTCATAAAAATCAACAACTTTTACTATCGAACCAACCCTGAGATAAGAAAATGAGCAGCAGTTCCCTACATTTTGATCGCTTAGGCACTGAAATTTTTAAGGTCTTTATATGTCTGGGTTAGTCTACACTCCCTAAAATAATGTATCTCGTTTGTAGAAATAAGGGCAGAAGTAAGAACTTTTGAGGTAATGTTTTAGATGACATACTTGGGTTATTTGATAAAGTGTGCGAGATAAGATAATTTCAGGGCCTGGTATAACTGATAAGGGTAATGACGTCATAAAGTAAAAATAAGAAGACAGACAAAATTCATTGTGTAGAAAGTAATAACGCAAAACATGATTTAAAATTAAATTCTCATCGATATTCTTTGTGGGACCTTGACGACATTCTTTAAAACTTTCTCACTATAATTTCAGCTAAATTACGAAACACTAAACTTATTTAATTTAAATAATTTATTATTAATACATAAATTACAAGGATGCTTTGCCAAGCGACGAACCGCTACTTTCGCTCGGTCTTGTTTGAGGACCGGTGCAAGATGTGAGAGGTAGCGACAGCGTTTACGAGAAGTTTGAGCTTATAATATTCGTACAGTAAGTTTTGGAAAGCCATATCGAGATGTGATGTTGTTGTTGTAAAACGGATTGTTTTAATTTCAAAGTACATCTCTTGTTGAAATAAACTTTTTATTCAAAGAAAGATATAAGACGGGCTACTGATTCATTTACTAGGCTTATGGGTTTATATTAGTTACCAGTATCAAGAATTTCGACGATGTGTTGTGATGTGCAACTTACCTGTAAATAAAGAAAAAATACTATTAGCATGTTTAAGAAAACAGGAGAGAAAAAATATGGTAAAGCCAAAACCTATAAATACTGTCATTTGGTTGCAGTATCTAAGCTAGGGTACACCAACTAAACGTGTTAGGTTATGTTGGAACTGTAACCAACCGCGCGCGAGCCGAGCGAGCGAAGCGAGCGGTGCCATACCGGGTGCCACGGTAGCGACCCCAAAATAGGAATTATTTGAGGTTCATGGTAATTAAATACATGCCATAAATAAATACTTTGCATGTTTTCATTATTTTTTGTTAGTCTACTAGAAAGTTATCAAGCTGGCTATATAGAATTTTATGTTATGAAGAAGAAAACTACGATTTTTTTTCATAAAACATTACATAATTCTATAAATTCTATTAATATTCTATTCAAAAATACATCGATAAGCACAGCTGTTTAAAAAAATTGGCCAAATGCGAGTCAGTGCTCCGTACCGTATTAAGATCGCGCAAAAAACGCCGAAAATCGTTTCTTTTATCCCTGAACCCCCTTTAATTATTAACTTTAATAACATTTTATTATTTGTGGTTATAGCGGCAATAGAAATACACATTCTGTGAAAATCTCAATTGTCAATTGTCTACCTATGGTTCACGAGATACAGCCCACTGACAGACAGACGGTCGGACGGACGGACAGCGCAGGCTTAGTAATAGAATTTCCTTTGGCACCCTTCAGGTTTGGAAAAAAGAAAATAAAAACAGAACAAACAACACTTTCTGCTAAAATAACAAATAATAACAACCAACTGCCTTTATTAATTAACCTTGCAAGGGAGACCAATAAAAAGTTCTCACCAACTAGACTGTTGGAACTCAAAGTCCTTTAACTTTGAAACTCGTCAAAACACAGTTAAGAATTCGCCCTACTAGGTAAACTAATGAAGTGAAACTGTTTGTTTTGCAATCTGTACAACGCTAGGAATACTTGAGTTTGTTAGTTTAGTAAGGTGTGAAGAATTTCTAGGGGATTTCTGTTTGCAGATTTTCGTTTGGTTCAGTGTTAATTTTTAAATTGACATTACTATTTAATTACAATGTGTTGTACAGAGGACTGAATTTATTGTTAGAAAAGAAGATATTTTAATAGAGTCACGCTCTTTAAATTATATAAAAAAAATAAAACTTAAATCTTGAATCTTTAAGATTCAGTCAATTTATCAAATTGACACATCGGTGTAGCCATTTCATAAAACTGTCAAAGAATGACAGTTATGATTTGAAAATACCTACAGACAATTTTAATTGATAGTCAATATGTAAACATTTAATTTCCCCGACTTTACAATCAGATTTCAATTCGAGCGTTTACTTCTTCATCTTATCAACTTGAATATTAATAATTATATTTTTTAACAATATTTTTTTTTTTAAACACTAATCGCTGTAACTCGTTAACGTGGACACCACAGTGAAATGGCCTGTGAGCAGGCGTCACTAACAAATGCAAATGATTACTCGGTGCGTGCGCCGACGTCGGTCACTGCTTTCTATGTTATCTAGTATCTACATTTCCGTGTATGTTACTCTTGATTTTATTTTAAGTGAATCTTCTTGTGAGGTGAAGTGGAAGATTTGACAATGTTTTAATCGGAGTTAAAGAATTGATTGAACTTTGTTATAACCTTTCTGACTGCAGTGATACAGAACTTAAGAGCTTTTATCCTAAAAGTTGGCAACGTTGCAAATAGCTGTCAAATATTTCGCTGTTTAGATTAATTCGGCAATATTACTGTATGGAAATAAAAAATATGGCTAACTGTAAACTAGAATATTAATAATGAATTGCAATTATAACACTGAATTTAATGTTATTTACTACGTAATGTTATGTACTTTATTAATTATTGCATTTCATAATCAATAGTTTACTAGTTAGTCAGATTTCTAATTATTATTACCCTATTGACTGACATTAAAAATAAATAAAGGTATAGGTTTAGTTTAATCATTTGAGACATCATGGTTTTCAATCAAATGTTCATTGTTACTTGTAAAACAAAGGGGAGCACTAAAGAAGGAATTTTGAGCCCCCCCTCCACCTAAAGGGGTAAAATTGGGGATGAAAGTTTGTATGGAAGATCGTCATTTTTGCCGAAAAATTCCATCATGGAAAAATGCCATCGGCTTGTCAAAATATAAAACGAATATAAAAACCCTTTATAGAATGACGCTTTTATAGATTAAGGCTTATTGCATACAAACATTTATATTTCAATGGAAGCCACAGCTAGCCACATAAATGATTTACTACGGATACAATATACAGTGCCAACATAATAATATTATCAAGAGGCAAGCCTTGGCCACATGTCTCTGAAGCAGTTTCACACGAACTGACCACAATGCTCGAATATTAAACAATATTCAAGGAATGCACCATAAATGCTGTGAGTGCTGTAACGTTGGTTTCCGGCAGTTTCTTCCTGGTTTGATAAAAAATGCCAGTACCATCATATTTAAATTCTAGCAATCGTTTACCCATCTCTAAGTTTTTTGTTACCAATAATATATTTACCAAGGCTACCATTTAATTCAACGTCTCCAGTATTCTTTTTTTTAAATTTATAAAAATACTATGATTTTATCATAAAAATTACAAAAAAAAATTTAAAGCTGTATTTGTAATTCAATCAATCTGCCTAGCCTTTTCCCGACTATGTTGGGGTCGGCTTCCAGTACAGATGCAGCTGAATACAGTATTTTACATGAAGCGGCTGTGACTGGCGTATTTCTAATTATAGCTATTTTATTAGATTGGAAGAAAAAAAAAGTTTTAATTTATGTTTAATGGTGGAACTGGCTGTTAGTTCAACAATCATAAAATTGCTCTGGTCACGTCGTCCTATACAAAGCGCCACGTTATCATACATGTTACACTCTTCATTACAATTTCAATCATCCACATGGCTGTTCAAAGTCATTCTATTTACAAACAAAATTTTTACTATTTCTACTCTATACTACTCATATTATTTGGCATAGGAGTCCCTTCTATGTCAAGCATGTCCAATTGTACATTAACGACAGGACCTCTTTCCGTCACATTTAGACAAAACCTTCTTCATTCATAAAAGCAGTTACCTATAAGTACCTATCATATATTTAAACTTTCTTTCTCCATAACAATATCTTAACTTAAATTAGCATATATTTAGCTAAGTTTTGAGCTAAAATCCTTTCTAAGTTTCACCTAAGTGTAATGCTAATAGTCGGTAACATTTGCATAGAGACTTTCTGTTGATTTAACATAGTGGCCTTGGTTTATCCGCATTACTGCTATGCAGTCCTGGTACCTCTGAAGGTTTATGATGTGCAAAGTGATTGTTTTTAGTTGTTAATTAAGAGAGTGATGGAAACTATGTAGGTGTGTGGTGAAACTCAAAAACTTTAGCTGCAATTTTTGTCGCCTTATGGCTATGCATTCCTGGTACCTCGGACAGGGTTTTTGTTACAAGTTGTACCGATATGTTGTGAAAAGAAAATGTTTGAAACTCAAACTCGTTTTATTTTTAAATAAGCTGTTCCCGCGGATTTGCCCATGTGACATTGATCAATAATGACACAGCGAATCAATCTACTCATTTGGTATTCTTATTGATTCCTTCAAAAAGGTTTGGTTTGACGCCTATGGTATACCGATTGACATATCAAAACAAAACAAAACAAAGAAATAAACTCAACAAAGAAAGTTTAAAAGAGAAACGTTCTTTGTTCTGTTTATTTCTTTGTTTTGTTTTTTGTTTTTTATTTAAAAAAAAAAGAACGTATGAAGATTTTTGTTGATGCTTGTTATCGAAAGTACATTCTAGTAGGCAGTTTTGGATACTGTAGGAAGAATTCATTTAATAATTTATGGCGTTATTTAATTCTATAATAGTTAGATCATTATCATAATATCTGATGTCGAATGGCGAAAACAAAAAAAAAAACTATTTAGTCCGTCACTCAGATATTTAAAAAAATATTAGACACGTATTTTTTGCTTTATCATATTAATAAGAAATGGTTTACATAAAACGCATTAAAGTTGGGGGTAGTGGGGGCTCGCTACCTCACAAGTCAGTATAAAATCTACCGAGGAGTGACGTCATGCCACATTTTAGCGTATTGCCTACTCAATGTATTGCCGTAATCTTTTGATTACGTAAAAAAAAAGAAAACAAATATGTGTTCAATATTTTATAATAATCTGCCAGACGGACAAATTTTTTTTTTTGTCAAAATCCCTATTCTCCTGCCCTTATCCCCATTTATTTGGGGTCGACGAAACTTGTCTTTTTCTTCCATACTTCTATATAAGTTGTCATCTCGGTAGTCACTCACATCTAGCCATATCATCTTTCACATAGTCAATCCATCGTTTCTTTAGTCTTCCCCTATTCTTATAGCCATAAATATTCATTTTCAAAACAGAAATAGTAAGATAATATATGTACATAATTAGGTACTTTCTTTAAAAGCCTTATACGAGTACATTATCTTTATGTCTTTATTTTAGGCATGACTGAAACAATAATTGGGATATTATAGACATAATTGGAGCAATATGTAGGAGGTCGACTACATGCCTCAGTAGATATTATACATATACGTGCCGGTTATTATAATCTATTATTAGACAGACTGCCGCGTAATGCTTCAACGTATAATAAGTTATAATATTTTAACAGTGTCTTAATAAATTGACGGTATTTATTTAGGTATACCTTAAGATCATACCAATCCGTACTGGGCTCGCGTGGCGGATTATGGCCCACTCCCTCTCATAAGGAAGAGTCCTTAGTCCCAGCAATGGGAATATTGTAGGCAGATTATTTATAATATGTATGTAAAGATCATATTTTTTTTTTAAACCTAATGGCCAATTTAATGGCCTGTTATAGCCCTGCTTCAATTTGCAGGGCATTTGTTTTACCATATCATCTGGTTTACTGATTTGTTTTACTTTTAAAACTATTTCCGAATACCTATAATAACCTACTAAATATTATTGGTTTTCTAAAGAATTCTCGACTTCTTGAGTTGTTTTGTTGATATGATTCATATGTTTTTCTGCTAAGTAATGGTACTTTCACTTGGAAGCTTAGATGTTTGTCGTTTGAGGTTGATTGAGGTCATGGCCAGCCTAAAACGGTTTTTTTTTTACTGACTATGAAATGGAAAGGTAAACGAGCCGTTGTCTATTTTTTTTGTGAATAATGTTTGGTTTAGGCATGTGTCGGCGCTTTTACAGTTATTGATGTTTATTTACGGTTTTACTCACGATTTTGATTCGGTGTTGAACTTGAATGGAGACGCTAATACAAACATAATTCTAACTACAGTTAAAATTATTAATTTGATTTTGCACCTAATTCCCATAATCCGTTTGAGCTTAAATCTTTCACAAATGGCTACCGTTTTGTTTTTGGATGGCAATCAAACAGGCGACCTATCTGGAGCAGACAAGCGTGACGCAATTCTGGTAATTTTCCGATTTCCATGAAGTTTTCATAGAGTCCTACTAGAGTCGCGTCGCAGTGTCGCATCGAGCCTGTCTTCGAGAACCTTGACGGTAAGTGGTCACCCGTTGCCTATAAACATCTGTTATATTGCCTTCTCAGTAACATCGCTGAAAAGTCTCATAATATGCCTGTAATTAGCGTATGCTTGTAATGTGATTTTAATGAACAAAAAAACATACCATTTCGTGAAAGGAATCCTATTATAAGATTATATAAATCTCACAAATGTAGCAAACGTTAATAACAAACGCAATAACAAGCAATAACAAAAGTTACAAAAACTTACATCACATAATAGAGTAGTTTCGTTAGAAAGTACGTGTTTAAGATCCCACGGTAACAACGTATCTTTCTTTAGAGGGAACGCGTAATCATTAAACAATGATGCTCTTTTAATACATCATTGATGATTCCGCATTATCATCGGCATTGGGGTCGGCTTTCAGTCTACCTAGATTTTACCTTTATAGACGGAAAAAAAGGGGCTAAGTTCAAGTAGGATTCGCACACGAAGATTTCCGTAACACCGTAGATTTTTTTTATTTTTTAATTTTTTTTTAATAAAACGTTGCCCCACACTAGGAATTTCTCCTGTATCGTGGGTGCGCTTACAAACATTTATACTTACATACACAAACTGCCAGACCCGGAACAACTACTTGTTCATACAAATATTTGTTCCGTGCGAGAATCGAACCCGCGACACGCAGCGCAGCAGTCAATCGCTTAACCACTGCGCCAACCGTGTCAAATTATTCTTAACACTACTCATTTTTTTAAACAGAATATACCATCACGCTTGTAATCCCCAAAAGGTTAGGCAGAGGTGTACCTATGCTACAAGCACATGTCGCCAGTTATGTGAAAGTCCTATTTATTAGAATTTCGAGATGATAAGATGGCAATGGCGAGAAATTCTAGATGGAAAAACCCAATAACACTTTGCCCGACCCGGGAGTCGAACCCAGCACCTCATGCTCAGCAGTAGCAACCAGGGACCGTGCAACCCCGGTTAAGAGTTAAGCTTTTCGAAAGGGTAAGCCGTTTATGAGGTTACCTTTATCTGATGTAACCCCTTGAATGGGTTCTGTGCTCAAAACCCATTAAAAGGGTTATCTCTTCAATATGGATAACCCATTGAATGGGTTCTATACCTAAAACCCAGTGAAAGGGTTACATGATAACCCATTGAATGGGTTCTATACTTGAAACCCAGTGAAAGGGTTACATGATAACCCATTGAATGGGTTCTATACTCGAACCGCAGTGAAAGTGTTACCCCTTCATTATGATAACCCATATAATATAAGGGTTTTGTTCGGGTTATCATTATGGTTTTTCAATAAAATTGTGCTAAATAGGTGATGGTGGGGTGGGGCGAGCACCACGCGCATTGCTTTTATTTCACTAGATATCGTAGGCTTGTAGACGAAACACACGGAGTAAGGTGATGTGTCCTACAAAGGGTGACATTACAATTTTTTTTTCAAGTCTTTTCTTTAAGTTTCTATGGTATAGTTACTTAGGTAATTTAACAATCTAAACTCTTAAGGACGCGTTTGCAAATTTGATAGGTATAGAATCGAACTACTACATTGACAAAGGTCACACACACAAGTGTACGCACGGTTAGTTGCGGGAATAGTAGTCAAGTGAACTAATTTTGGTACTTTGAAAGTTTTTTTTTCTCTATATTCTTTATAATACATAGGCATCTACAAAAAATATTTCGTATTGTTGTTTGTATTTTTACTAAATAATACTTAGATACAAATACCTACTTCAGTTATTGCTAGGAGGCACTGGAAGCCCTCTTCTGGTAGAAAGATGTGGGCTGTGGACTTTGGGCTAGTTTTGTTAGATATGATGTGACTTTACCTCCAGACTTGATGGAGTGACCTGAAGGTGTACTTCGGTGACTGCTACTGGTACTCCTCGACGAGTAGAATTAGATGTGCCGAGTTTGGGCTCGTTTTGTTAGTTATGACGAGACCTTACCTTTGGACGAGATGGAGTGACCTGTAGGTGTACTTCGGTGACTGTCACTGGAACTCCTCACGAGTAGAACTAGGTGCGCCGAGTTTGGGCTCGTTTTGCTAGTTATGACGAGACCTTACCTCCGGAATTGATGGAGTGACCAGAAGGTGTACTTCGGTGACTGCTACTGGTACTCTACGACGAGTAGAACTAGGTGTGCAGAGTTTGGGCTCGTTTCGTTAGTTATGATGAGACCTTACCTACGGACTGAAAGGAGTGACCTGAAGATGTACTTCGTTGACTGCTACGGATACTCTACGATGAGTAGAACTGGGTGTGCCGAGTTTGGGCTCGTTTTGTTAGTTGTGATGAGACCTCACCACCGGACTTGATGGACTGACCTGAAGGTGTACTTTGGTGACTGCTACTGGTACTCTACGACGAGTAGAACTAGGTGTGCCGAGTTTGGACTCGTTTTGTTAGTTATGATGAGACCTTACCTCCGGAATTGATGGAGTGACCAGAAGGTGTACTTCGGTGACTGCTACTGGTACTCTACGACGAGTAGAACTAGGTGTGCCGAGTTTGGGCTCGTTTTGTTAGTTATGATGAGACCTTACCTCCGGACTTGATGGAGTGACCAGAAGGTGTACTTCGGTGACTGCTACTGGTACTCTACGACGAGTAGAACTAGGTGTTACCTCCGGACTTGATGGAGTGACCAGAAGGTGTACTTCGGTGACTGCTGCTGGTACTCTACGACGAGTAGAACTAGGTGTGCCGAGTTTGGGCTCGTTTCGTTAGTTATGATGAGGCCTTACCTCCGGACTTGATGGAGTGACCAGAAGGTGTACTTTGGTGACTGCTACTGGTACTCCTCGACTTGTAGAACTAGGTGTGCCGAGTTTGGTCTCGTTTTGTTAGTTTGGATGAGACCTTACCTCCGGACTTGATGGATTGACCTGAAGGTGTACTTCGGTGACTGCTACTGGTACTCCTCGACTAGTAGAACTAGGTGTGCCGAGTTTGGGCTCGTTTTGTTAGTTTGGATGAGGCCTTACCTCCGGACTTGATGGATTGACCTGAAGGTGTACTTCGGTGACTGCTACTGGTACTCCTCGACTAGTAGAACTAGGTGTGCCGAGTTTGGGCTCGTTTTGTTAGTTATGATGAGACCTTACCTACGGACTGAAAGGAGTGACCTGAAGATGTACTTCGGTGACTGCTACGGGTACTCTACGATGAGTAGAACTGGGTGTGCCGAGTTTGGGCTCGTTTTGTTAGTTGTGATGAGACCTCACCACCGGACTTGATGGACTGACCTGAAGGTGTACTTTGGTGACTGCTACTGGTACTCTACGACGAGTAGAACTAGGTGTGCCGAGTTTGGACTCGTTTTGTTAGTTAGGATGAGACCTTACCTCCGGACAGCCCAAACTCGGCACACCCAGTTCTACTCATCGTAGAGTACCAGTAGCAGTCACCGAAGTACACCTTCTGGTCACTCCATCAAGTCCGGAGGTAAGGTCTCATCATAACTAACAAAACGAGCCCAAACTCGGCACACCTAGTTCTACTAGTCGAGGAGTAGGTACCAGTAGCAGTCACCGAAGTAAAATAAGGAACCAAAATAAAATAACCCTTAATGCAATGCTTTAAGATTCATCCGTAATAGCAAAATATGTGATAAAGTTAGTTTTGGTTTTTATTTTTTTTTGCGACTATTTGTGACATTTTGAAAATTTTTTTTACTAAGTTTTAGAAATGAGTATGTTTGCCTACTTATAGTATTTTTAGAAATCTCAAAATATGTTGATAATAGAATAAAAACTGTACTGAAACTCAACCCAGTATCGTTAATTTGTGGAAAATGGCAACGGAAGATCGTTATTACAATATAAAAAACTATAATTTTGAACACAAAATTTCCAATAATTTGAAGATGAAGAACCAATCTATATGTGCTAGTTATTATTAGTTATATAAAATTCGATTTAGTTTTGTCACAAAATGAACCGAAAAACAGCAGAATTTTGTCCGATTTGCAAACGCGCCCTTAATCTATCTAACTATTGTAAGGTTTTACAGTAAAAGCAAATTATAACAAATAATTAAGTAGATATCACCTCGGCTGTACAATTTTAAAACCTAGCAACTGACATTTCTAAAAAAATCGGTGTTTTACAATATTTTACTTGCTAGATATTTTCCGATATATTGTGCTTCTCAAAACATCTAAAAATCATTCGCAAACGAAGTTGTAAATAATCAAAAACCTAGCAACTACACTACAATTTTGAAACAAGTATAAAAAAACTTATCTATAACCTAGCATCTTACACCAACCAATTGGTAACCTAGCAAGTGACTGCAGTTGCTAGGTTTTTAAAATGGTAACATTCACTTTAAAAAAACCCGCGGATTGACGCGCCACCCTAGTATGCGTTGAGCGACCACCGTGCGCGCTGTGGCTTTGTTTGTTTAATCGATAATTTGCCATTTGAGATGAATAACCGACAATTTTATAGATCTAAGTTAATAATGAGTGCTTTGAAGGATCAAGACGTTGAATTGTAAGTATATTTGAGTGAATATTAAAACGTTCTCCCTGTCTTCGGTAGAGTTTTCTACGTCTATAATTGCCCCTTCAGGTGCTAACATCTCTTTGAGGTGCGCGTGGAACACAACGCACCGTCGACCCGGGCCTGGTCCTTATCGGACGGCGAGCTACCCATTGCTCACCGTCCGCAAGCCCGCGCCTACGGTGGTCGGGAATCTGCCTGCGATTCTCGTCGCCCAGGGCGTCTCCTGCGGCGGCTAGGGGCGTGAGGGAGCGAAGTTTGCCTCTCCCTCACGCGTTCCGTCTCCTCCTTCGCGAGCATTACTGCTTCGCAGAAGGAGGTGACGGCCTCCCATGCTCTCTCGCTCCGTACCATGGCCTGGACCAGGGCCGGATGCGAGAGATCCCCGCCGCCTGATACGAAACAGGAACCTCCCGAAACAACCGTGTCCCGTGAGGACCTGCGTCAGGCGCAAGGTGAGGACGCCGTGGCGTCTCTCTAGCCACTCCTCAAAGAGGGGACTTATCGCCGCAATTGAGGCGAGCCCAGCACTGGGTTGCGACAATCGCACTCTCCATGACGCCATGAGATCCCGCCGGAGATTAAAATTTTTTTTTTGTAGATTATTGAAATTTTATTATAAATATACATTATTATTATTATTCTGATGGTTTGTTTTATTTCAAATAACTCTTACTAGGTTTATGAAATTGTAGTATTATTTATTTTATCACTCATTGAGAATATGTAGAAACCTAGTAAAGTACGTTGCTAGGATTTTAAATTGCTTCAATAACATACTTTGACTTCATAAAACAATTTATTCTTAAGTAATTGCACTCTTACACACAATTAACAGTACAGACACAATATTAATACTGTTTCTCATAGCCAACCATATACTGCAAATTTTTGGAGTTACTCCCAACAAGCTAAGATAAAATGGCATGCCCTTAAAGTAGACAAGTCGTGTTTTTGCTCTATTGTAAAATTTGCCTTGAAGCACTTGCTAGGTTTTGATTTTTCACAGCAGACCTTTAAGAAATTTCCACATAAATTACATTTACTTGTGTTATTTGATGCATCATATAAATAATAGCGATGTACAGCATCTCGTCTTGGTTTTGGCATTATAGCGATTGTTCAAAATTCACAAATACGCACTGACTAATAAATACCTAATAATATCGCAAAAGACGCCTGGGTTCAAAAAATCAAACAGCAAGAATGACAATTGTACGGTCCCAGCAAATGCCTGCAATAAAGTAAGTAACAAGTCCAGACATGAAAAAATCATAATATTATGTAATTTCGATATCCAGGCAGCAAAGCTAAAATAAACACTATATTACATGCAATAATGATCATAGATCCCTGTTTAGAAGCCGCTCGGTAAGTAGGCACAAAGGCGCCGCCGCGGCCGCTTAACGCGTGCTATTCCATTTTGCAACCTATGCCCATCAAAGAGAGATCATATTAAATTGCTCCGTCAGTCGGAATGTTACGCTGTTATCGTTTTAGGAGAGTTGAAAATGTAACCCTTTTGAATGGCTTAAATTAAGCCGTTCAAATGGGTTACCCACATCGTATGGGTTTTTAAATAACGGCTTAGAAAAACCCTATCGGCTTAAATTAAGCCGTTCAAATGGGTTACCCACATCGTATGGGTTTTTAAATAACTGCTTAGAAAAACCCAATCGAAAACCCTTTCAATGGGTAACCCAAATGGTCCCTGGTAGCAACCACTAGACCGACGAGGCAGTCAGTTTTATATATTTTTTTTAAACATGTAAATTTTATTTTTATTTTATTCTTATTATTTGGTGTTATAGCGGCCATACTCTGTTGAAAATTTCAAATCTCGAACTATTACGGTTCTTAAGATACAGCTCTGTGACAGACAGACGATTTTTTTTTTTTTTTGGATTGGAAATTGTCAAATAACTTCGCCCGCTCTGGGTGGAGCGGGAGGGCGTGTCAAACTCTTACTGACTAAAACCCAACCGTGTTCATTCAGTTGCCTGTACGTTGCCAGGGGCCACGGTATCCCTTTCGGACTTTCCCGCAACCCCGGCAGGATCCCGTTGGCAATCTTTGGTTACAGAACCGAGCTATGTGACTCAGTGCAGGATTCTTATACAATAGGAATTACAAATTGCTAATCCATTGCTTTATAAGTCCGAAAAAAAAATCTGCTCAACAACGAAAATACAGCAGTGAATGTTGTTGAACTGTCAAAATGAAACAAATTTGTCGTAATCGTTTACGAAAATGTGTTGCGTAATTTGATAGCTGGTCCCTAAAAACTTAGTCCGTGGAGACTAAACATTTAATAAGTAAGAGCATTACGAACTTCTCAAACAATAAGCCAGTAATACACTAATATAAAGAAGAAAACTTTTGGGATATCAAAAAAGTATATGCGGAGCGAAAGTCACGCGTAAACTAAGTCAGTTGAGCGACGGGTCAAGAATTAGTTAAGTGTAATCTTGGCCTTATAAGCTCTCGTTAAGGCTCTTAAATGTTGCCATTTGGAGGATGACCTAAATAATGTCGTGAGATAAATAATTATTTGATGAGAGCTAAATTACCTATATCACCTCAATTAATCTGCCCAGCCTTTTCCCAACTATGTTAGGGTCGACTTCCAGTCTAACCGGATGCAGCTGAGTACCAGTATTTTACATGGAGCTACTGCCTATCTGACCTCTACAACCCAGTTACTGGGTAACACGATACCCCTTGGTGAGACTGGTTGTCAGACTTCTGGGCTTCTGACTATACGTAACGACTGTCAAAGATATACGAATGACAGCCGGTACCAACGGCTTTACGTGCTTGCCGAGGCAAGGAGGGGTCTCAATAATATGTAAATTATGTCACCCCCTTGATAATAAATATTAAACTTGAAACTATGGTTACTTTCACGTTATATTCGACAACTCCAATTTTATTTTCTAGATTATTTCACCACACGTTCTAATCTAGTTCCACTAAGATATAAATGAATTCACTTGTGAATGGTTCGATTTGAACTTTACAGAATAGCACTGTAATATTGGACTGAAAATAACTTATCTGATGAGAATCTTTCAAACTCAAAGCAGTTATTTCAATTAAACTATTGACAGGCACTTTTGAATTGTCAAGGAGTCAGTCAGTCAGAAATATAAAGCTAGTTGGCCAACTAGTTTCTTGCCCGTACTTCTCCATAGGGAGAAGAACGGGCAAGAAACTCCACGGACACTCTTTTAAATTATATTATTACACAAAATTATGTATTAGGTATGTTGAAACTGTTGGTACTCCCCGTCACTTGTCCATAAGGGTTCATTAGAAAACCACCATCAGACAGCATTTGTCGGGCATTAATGTTAAAATGAATCTTTTTGGCGCAGCCGTGAGGCACACACTATTATTGCTTTATGATTATTTTCACTTTTTATTTTTGTATTATGTGTTTCACGAACTGTGTCCAAATAAATATTATTCTTTCTTTCTTTCTTAAAATATTAGTTACATCATTAATGTTGAATTTACAATTTTATTATAATGTGAGAACAATGTGCACGTGCACGTTAAAAACGTCCAGAGTACAGAAAAAAGATTTAAAAAAAAACCACCAGAAAACAAGAAAGTATTAGCTTTAAATCTACCCCATAAACTCTCGGACTAAACACTACAATTATAATCGTCTACAAGTTTGATAGAAGCATTCCCAAATCAGTATCAATCAGTGATTGGTTGGCATTTAGGACATACACTCACGTCTGATAGCACATAACTATACAGTGACTATCAGAAATGTGTGGTTATAGTTAAGGATGTGGCACAAACCGTTGAATTGAACAACTTTGTCCATGAGACCAACATCGTAACCGAGAAAAAATGATTATCAGCTCTGCCCTCAATAGCATAGTTACAGTAAGTCGGATTTTTGACAAAAATGAGTTAGATATACAGCCGTGGTCACGATAACGAGATCTACGTGTTTATCTTACCCATTCGTTTGAATCGCTTTTTAAACCAAATTTGGCAATTACAAATCTGCAGTAAGTCGAGCATTTTTTTTACATCACAAAGCATGATTACAGTGGGTGCACTTACTGCAGAAGTTCTTATTCAGAGGCACTCGGCCAAAGTACAGTATGACATCTATACCACTAATTTGTTAAGTAATTTACTGGATAAAAATTGGTTATAAGCCTAGCAAATAGACAATAAGAAGATATACTGTTTTGATCCTAAGCAGTTTCCCAATATTTACTAAATGAGTGATCTAGTCTTAAAAACAGTATGCTGCGATACTGCATGTATGCTTAGTAACGATCCTAAGTGTAGGTTCCAGATTACTTACTACAAAGACAGTTCGATGCGATATTGCGTTTATGTTAAGTAACGTAATCAGATCTTACATAATATTACTTATTATACTGAGAGCATGTAGCCATCCTGTGTTCATGTTTAGATAGTAGTAAATAGCATAATTGCAGTAAGTACGCTCTAGACGGTTTCGAAAAAAAGGCGGTTAAAGTTTTGGTGAGAAAATCTACCATAAATCCTTTGTTTGTAATCAGATTATGATAGTTGATACTTCAAATGAAAGAGGACCTCAGCACCTATCTATTACTTATTTGGAAACCAATTAATACTGAGTAATTGAAAGACAAAATAAATTCATTATCTTAGTTATACTTAGTATCTCCTAGAGGCTCTCTGTTAAGTAACACTTAGCATAAACCCAGTAAGTGTGTTTATTACTGTATTTATGCTAAGTAACCATATAAATTTATGATTAAATTTATATGGTTTATAAGTTTTATTTTATCAGGCTGGTAGTGATAATAAAACAATTAGTTTTTTGTTTTAATTTATGTATTTGAAAAATTTTATAATCTTGTTTTAGATATACTGTTATTAACTGTTGCTGAAAATAACCTAGCATAAAATTTGACAAATCATGATACGTTTAGTGAATGAAATTGACATTTAGTTTAAATCGAACTTCTTACTTACAATTAAGGCCACTTCGCCAGCTAGCGAGCGAGCGAGCTAGCTGGCGAAGTGGCCTCATATATTTCGTTCGCAGCATAATTTGTTTCGCTGACGTAGCTTATCTCTGTAGTTCGCGGTGTGCAAAGAGGTGAATTGATGCTCGCGCGGCTTGCTCGATCGCTCGCTAGCTGGCGGTGTGGCCTGCGCTTGATCACATAATAAATCACAAAATAAAATTCCTTAATTTTACAACTGTTGTTCGATAAATCTATATATAAGTATTGATTTGATAACGAAAAAAGGATTTTTAGATTATTTGAAATGTAAAACTACTATAATAGACTTTGCCTTACATTAGCATCTGTGATTCTAAAATAATTAGTATTGAGAAGACTGATTAATGTGAGAAAATTAAATTCTTAGTTGTGCCATTTTTTAACTGAAAAGACTGATTAAATTAAGTAAAATTAAGGAATTTTATTTTGTGATTTATTATGTGATCAAGCGCAGGCCACACCGCCAGCTAGCGAGCGATCGAGCAAGCCGCGCGAGCATCAATTCACCTCTTTGCACACCGCGAACTACAGAGATAAGCTACGTCAGCGAAACAAATTATGCTGCGAACGAAATATATGAGGCCACTTCGCCAGCTAGCTCGCTCGCTCGCTAGCTGGCGAAGTGGCCTTAATTGTAAGTAAGAAGTTCGATTTAAACTAAATGTCAATTTCATTCACTAAACGTATCATGATTTGTCAAATTTTATGCTAGGTTATTTTCAGCAACAGTTAATAACAGTATATCTAAAACAAGATTATAAAATTTTTCAAATACATAAATTAAAACCAAAAACTAATTGTTTTATTATCACTACCAGCCTGATAAAATAAAACTTATAAACCATATAAATTTAATCATAAATTTATATGGTTACTTAGCATAAATACAGTAATAAACACACTTACTGGGTTTATGCTAAGTGTTACTTAACAGAGAGCCTCTAGGAGATACTAAGTATAACTAAGATAATGAATTTATTTTGTCTTTCAATTACTCAGTATTGGTTTCCAAATAAGTAATAGATAGGTGCTGAGGTCCTCTTTCATTTGAAGTATCAACTATCATAATCTGATTACAAACAAAGGATTTATGGTAGATTTTCTCACCAAAACTTTAACCGCCTTTTTTTCGAAACCGTCTAGAGCGTACTTACTGCAATTATGCTATTGACGGCAGAGCTGTCCCATACAACAATTCTATACCTACTCGACCCAAATGTATGGGACAGTTGATATTTTTTTCGCGATTATGATGTTTATAAATAATAAATACAGTTGCAAAAAAAAATTATATAAAAATGTTATCATTCAGAATAAGATTTCTTAGTTGAATAACTAATTTAGTTTTTATAATATACTAGCAATATGCGTCAAAATGCCAATTTTTTTTGTTTGATACCTTCCCCGGCGGCGGCGCTCTCTAAACAACTTACCAAAGTTTCATCACAATAGGTTCAGCCATTTTCCAGTTATTCCGAGACTTACGCACGCCAATTTTTATATTTAATATAAAATTAAATATGCATTATTTTTTATATAGAAGATAGAAAATGTAATTGTACTTTTGGTAGGTAGAATGTTACATGGATTCCATAAAACTGTAACAGCAGATTTTTGTACCTACATTCATTGTAAATAAATATAATATTCTATTCTATCTACCAGCTCAGCAGTCGCACCGCACCCAACTAAATTCCAATTATCTTCCATTACGAACCCTCCCTCCCCTCCTCCCTCCCCCTTACTTATTACATAACAAACATTTACATATCTGCATATAACTTGGCGTTGTCACACAATATGGCGTCGAGACAATTAACATTATATCACATGTTGGCAGCCCCGTTAAACGTTGTTCAGCCAAAGATAAAGCACAACATATTGGGTACTAGCTTCTGCCCGCGTTTCCGTCCGCGTGAATCCCGTCGCCCGCCCGCGCTATAACTTCGTTTTTGCTTTCTGAGTTGTTTTCTTTTTGCTCGGCTTCTTATGGTCGTAGCGTAATGTTAAATAGCCTATAACCTTCCTCAAGAAATGGGCTATCAAATGCAAAAATGGCTTACATTTTGACAGTTCAACAACATTCATTGCGTTGTCTACGTTGTTGAGCATACACATTTTTCAAACATATAAGATTGGTGATGTCTCCGATAAAAAAATTGAGGCCTATCTTCTTAGCTACGGTAGAAGGGAAGGTACTTGATGGTCTGCTCGAGCGTCAGCTTAATAGCCACATAAGATTGAACGATGCGCAGTTTGGCTTCAGAAGCAAACTATCTTCGGACAGACAGACGCCAATTTATGCTGCCTTTCTTGACCTTTCCAAGGCCTTTGACCTCGTATCCTATGAGAAGTTATGGTTTAAACTTCATAGTTTAAATTTGCCTACAGAGCTAGTTAACTTGTTGAAGTTCTGGTACGGCTCCCAAACAAATCGCGTTAATTGGAATAATGTGTCTTCCGAGCCATATTTGTTGGAGTGTGGTGTTAGACAGGGTGGGTTGACATCGCCTGCTCTGTTTAACCTGTATATGAATGACCTGATTGATGGCTCAGCAGGGTGTAATGGTTAACAATCTGAGTTATGCAGACGATATGGTGTTGCTGAGCCTATCAATCAGTGTACTCCGGAAATTACTTGTGGTATGTGATTCTTATGCAGTGACGCATGGGCTTACATACAACGTCAAGAAATCACAGATGGTGATTTTTAAGTGCAAACATGTATCACTACGTAACGTTTCTCTAGTAACTTTAAGCGGAACACCATTGCAGCGTGTGGCTCAAGTTAAATACCTAGGACATCTGGTTACGGAGTACTTATCTGATTATGCAGATTTGGATAGGGAGCGTAGGGCGTTGGCGGTTCGGTGCAATATGTTAGTCCGCAGGTTTGCACGTTGTAGTAGGGATGGGAAGGTGTGTGTGTGTGGTGTCGTAACCACAGAGTATGTAATGTTGTTACAGTAATTACGCAATATTGTCTTTGTCTGTGGCCTTGACATCAACCGATGAAGAATCAATTTTTTAAATAGCGTTTATTTGTTGGCTAAATACGAGGCTTTTGGCTACTTTTGTATTGTGTATTTTGTGTTTTTATTTTATTTAAATGTGCGTTTTGTTTGTGCAGAATAAACGTATTTTCTTTCTTTTTTTTTCTTTTTTTATCTTTTTAAGACCTACTGCCAAACCTTCTACACGTGCATCTTGTGGGTGAAGTATACACAGAGGGCCTACAAAGTCCTACGAGCTTAGGATATTGATGGGGCTTTCGCGCTTCTGCAGCGCTTCGCAGATGTTCGCGGAAGCCCGTGTTGACGATTTTCATGCCATAATGAGGAAGCGGGCGGCGTCATTAATGGGTAGGTTGCGCGGAAGCCCCAACACCATCCTAAAAACATTGTTCGGCAAGGTGGACAGCCCCTTTATGAGGCACTGGATGCGGAGACACGTGCCAACATGTGTTGAGTCACGTAGGTATTAGTTGATGTTAGGTTAGTTTGTAAATTTTACTAACATAGTTTTTAAGTCTTTGTTACTAATATTAAATGGATTGTATGTACTTACTTTTTATGTATTATATGATCCGAAATAAATGAAATATATATATATATATATTATACGTCTATATATTGTATACATATATATAGCCTTCAAAATGATTTAGATTTTGATTTATCGTGTATTACGCAGGCTGTGAGTTTACGTGTATAAAGTTGAAATTCTTACCCTATCTTTTCTGTGGTGATACACCCAAAGATAAAGGACGGAGTTTGAGCTAAGACATCAACGTCGTCAGCTTGTATGTTATAAAATTAGGGGAAAGGGAATTTATAATGAGGCCAGATTTTCTGCATGTTTTTGCCAAGGGAAAAGAGCTCTTCTATCCTGCTGCAGGCAGTGAGACAGATTAGGCCTAATTAATTAATTTCAATTCCTTTTTCTGCGTGTAAAAGGGGCTTATTATCTTTTTAATGACGGGAGATTTTTTTCTATACATACCCATACCAAGCATTGACTAATGAGACATAATTAAGAAGCCCCGGAGGTATCGTAACAATATACATAATTATAATGATGATAATTAAATAGGGCGGAGCACCATATTTATACATATTTGTAAAGAAAAAAAACGAATTAGGTAGGTAAATTCTTTATTCAAATATGTGAGGAAAATACCTCCTCATAATTCCAGGAGACACGCTTAATTTTTTTTTTCATCTTTTGCGTGTGATATTATTATATAACTTCTCCCGCTCTGGGCAGAGCGGGAGGGCGTGTCAGACTCTTACTGACTGTACGTTGCCAGGGGCCACGGTATCCCTTTCGGACTTTCCCACAATCCTATCAGACCCTTTCGGTTCTGTTGACATCTTTTTGAGCGCGTGGATGCAAACATTATGTTATTGTAGGCAATAAAATACATTGTCTCAGTTATCACAACATTGCCAGCCCACCTAATCAATTCGTTATAAAATAGGATGACCGAAGAGGATGACATTATACGCACGAGCTATACATTCCAGCATAAACTGACCTCTCACTATACAGGAAGGCTATACATTGCGAGCTCAGCTTATACTGGACATGTAAAGCTTGATAATTATACATTTTTCTTCGTGCTCAGACAGGATTGAGCGTTGAAAAGCAAAATGAAGCAACACGCTTATAGCCTATGATACTTTCTATCCAATAACTGGTCTTCTGGGAGTTTAAAGAGAGTAGTCCATTTCTGAACAAGGTGTTCTTAATGACAACCAAAATAAACAATTATTTATATATATTATATTACTTCAAAAATCGTCATACTTGTCATGGCAATAAGGTGTAATTTTGCCAAACCTCTAGATTTCATCCACTAGATGGTAAGATCGCCTGTTCCTTCCACAAGCCACATTATGCCTTTAACTAACGTAACCACGACGAAATCTTCAAAGCAATTTGTGGTCCTAACATTGTTATGTCACTTAACACATAGTGCCCATACCGCGTGCTCATCTCAGTTCACTTGGCCACAGTGTCGCTACTTACAGTGTTTCAACGCGAGAGTTTTCGCAAAGCAATCGTGCGGAGGGTCGCGCTAAGCGGGCAGAGTGCGAGTTCTAAGCACTGGACCTTTCTGAAGAACATCATCAATAAGGTCACTATATTATATCCTTTTAGGGCGTCCCCTTCCTACGTTTCCACTCACATCTGCCTTGGAAATACCTTTTATTACTCGCTTTTCATTAATACTCGCAACATGACCAAATCAACTAAGAATACACTTCTTTTTTTTTTGTGCGTAAAACTTTTTAAGCTATTGGCATATGGTTAAGATAGTGATGTAAAAAAATACTATTCAGCACAACAAAAAAATGTTTAAAAGTAGTTGTAAGTTAGCTACCTGTATACCAAATAGCTTGCCTGTTGCTAGTCTGCTGGGGACTTTTTTGCGCCACGTCTTCTTCCCAGCTAAAGCACTAGGAAGTGGTGAAGGGTGGGCGTTTTGGGGGACTGTCTTATGTAATTTTGACGTTTGAAAAGTGCTGTTTGTCTTTACGTAATGACATATTTACATTTCTCTTCAATCAAATTTATCGGCGATGAAACACTGTAAGTAATTATACTGTGACATGGCACACAAGATCCGCATTACGACCGTGCAGGGAGACATTTGGGTATGGGTCGGTTAAATGTGCTAGGGAAAGGACAGTTGTGTTAGCTGATTATGTAAGTTATTTCAGTGTTTATTGTCTTTACAATGTGTGTTTGTTGATTCATTTGTCTAGTAGGATGAAAGCTCGACTCGAGGCTCGACTAATTTACTTGAACTCGTTAATTACATAAAAGAACATTGAAATGTACTTTGTCAATATATATATGAAAACATCATGTACGTCAGGAAAAATCTTAATCTTTTCAGTAAAAGAGGTGAAAGACACAATTATAGTATTAGAAATAGGGATCAATTAGTTCAACCGGGTTTCAGACTGGCGAAAGTAGACTCATCTTTCATGGGGTACTGTTTAAAATGTTACAATAAAATACCTCCCCACATACTACAACTAAATGAACAAAATTTAAATTTAAATCTTGTATAAAACGCACACTATGCTGCCAAGCATATTATAAGCTGGGGGATTATATCGGTGACAAAAATGCTTGGCTCAACTCTGGTCCAGCTCCACAAGGGCGCATTATAAACTAATTAAATTTTAGCATTCGAAAATATTGTTGGAGCTACTGAAGATTGCATAAATTATCTTTGAATTGTAGGAGAGTATGGCGGCTGAGAGTATGTCATGCTCACTTATGTCTAAAATGTCTCGCTGGTGGTGGCGTGTGTGTTGGATCGTTAAGTTCCCTTCAAAATGGTTGAGCTAAACGGTGCTGATCCATGCGTCATGTTCGAACGGGTGCCGTCAGTAGGGACTGGTCAGCTCTTATCCGCCACGGATTATTTTAATTTTTAAAATTGTTTTTATATTTTTATTAAGGACGCTTTTTACGTGTACGTCTTTCTACATTGTTCTCACATGTATAATTTCAACATGAATGATGTAACCAATATTATGATTTAAAAGAGTGTCCGTGGAGTTTCTTGCCCGTTCTTCTCCATAGGAACCTACGCTTTGGAATGGGCAACTAGCTTCATATTTCTGACTGACTGACCCCTTGACAATTCAAAAGTGCCTGTAAATGGTTTAATTGAAATAAATGCTTTGAGTTTGAGTTTGAATGGGCTCTAAAAAGTTAGAATTTTTTTATGGGTCACATAACACAACATCACGCCTTGTTTCCCCGAAGGGTTGGGCAGAGGTGTGTACCTATAGGGCACCCACATTTCGCCAGTTATGTTGCCCATGTAATAGGGGCACAATCCAATCTCCGGGCTGCTACTAGGAAAATCCTATAAAAAAAATTGACCTCGCCATCCACTTTTACAATTTTTTTTTACTATACGATGCCCAAGATAAAAGGTGTAAAATTTAGTCCCACGGAAGTTGTAAAACAAAACTTATAAAATTCCTGTTCGCCTTGCAAAAACTGTGTAACTTTTGTATAAATATTAGAGCAGTGTTACAGTTTCTGTAACAGCAACAAGTTTTGTACGTATTCGTTCTTTAACACCGTATATTTACTATTCATGTTATGAGGGTAGCTAAGATAACCACCATTTCGTTTTTGTTCGGGATATCAAGAGAGAAGAGTGAAAAATAAAAGGATAAAAAGTGTGCGGAAAAGAAAAAAAAACTTGTTGCCATTGCCAACAATAGAAAACAAGCCTGGATGGAAATAGTTTGCAAACAGCGTCATTGCTTTGTTTTAGACAAAATTATACCTATTGATGATTGGTTTCGTTGCAATATTCTCCGTAACACAAATGATACTGAATAAAACCAAATGATTCAAATCCCATTGAAAGCGTTGTCAGGGGCCGTATTATGACGTATTAATGCCACCATTATTCCAGTGTGAGTGAGAGACGGAGCTATTACAAGTCCGCTAGCACCATCCTTTTTTCACAGTGAATAATGATGGCATTAATACTTCATAATAAGGCCCCAGTTCCTATGGAGAACGGGCAAGAAACTTGTACACTCTTTTGAATAAACCTACGTCATAGTTAAAATTTAATTTTTAGATAAATATTTAATTTTAATCAAATAGGTAACCAAGGAAGAAACAACATCACAAAACACATTTATAATAAATCCAACTCAAAATATACGGAGATGAAATTAAATGATTAAATCCTATGTAAACCCTTTTATATTCCGATTAGTTAAAAACAATGTTTGTACTATCAATAAAAATACGAGGCAAAGCTTATTTAAATAGGCATATCGCTTTATTACGTTTGTTCAAATAACATATTACTTCATTAAAACACGACGTATCAAAATGTTTTAAGAAAACAAAGTTTGTGGAGTGTGGAGTTGTGGAGGACTTACATCACTTATTGATGAAATGTGGTCGATATGAGGCTCAAAGAAGGGATCTGTTTGGGGTTTTGAAGTTGAACCAACTTGATATGGGTACATTCCACAACATTCTGTCTCAACCAAATGGTGATGATGCGAAGAGTCTGTTCGGGTTCATGGCCCAAATGTGATCCGTAGTAGTATGTGTTTAGGGTACGATGGGACTGTCATACGCATTGCGGTCATAAAAGTCCCTAATTAAAAAGAGAATTAAAAAAAAAAAAAAAAACAGTTTTTTTTTTTTTTTTTTCATCGTCATTTGCCTAACCTTTTCAATTATGTTAGGGTCAGCTTCCATTTCAACCGAATGCAGCTAAATACCAGTATTTTACACGGATTGACTGCCTATTTGATCTCCACAACCCAGTTACTGGGTAACACGAGACCCCTTGGTAAGACTGGTTGTCAGACTTTCGGGCTTCTGACTGCCTGTAACGATAAAAAGTTGTTATTTTTCTTCTTCAAATTTAACAACTCGTTTAAAACTAAACGCATTAATTTGTTGCTTTTCAGAATCCTAATAAATATTGAGAATATTAAAAAAAAAAGAAAAAAAGATTTTCCACTTTTCATGGTTACCCCAAATAGGAATTTATTTGATGTGAACCATTTGCACTTAGATGTAGCGGTCAATACCCTACGTAGGTTGGTTCTTTTTACCGGCCCGTGGAAAAGAAAAATACCGGTCAAGTGCGAAAAACCGGACTCGCACAAGAAGGCTCACACTCCGTGTATTTCTGTACCACCGTACAATATTTCACACTTCATTTTTTTATTTTTTATTCTTTAGTAACAAAATAAGTTTATATTATATTTTGTAGTTATAGCGGCAATAAATACACAATCACTGAAAATATCAACTGTCTACGTATTACGGTTCATGAGATACAGCTCGCTGACAGACAGACGGACAGCGGGGGCTTAGTAATAGGGTTCCGTTTGGCACCCTTCGGCGTGAATCCTAAAAACAAAATATCAGCTGTAGAAATAACTAAGTACCTACTTAAGTAACATAAGCTGTTTACTTGTTTCTTTATAAATAATGTGCTGGAAGGCGATGGAACTTGAACGATGTAGCTTTAGTGCTCAGGGACATGACGCCGTCGCCACGCCGCGTAATCATGTAGACCTTTATGCTGTGTATAATGCAACGTTGCCAGCCTGCTGCCGCGCCGCCGCTGCGCCATCGCCGCTTGATTTCCGCGGCGGCGGCGGTGCGGCGGCGGCGCGGCGACGGTGTCGTGTCCCTGAGCACTTACGAGTTTTAAGAAGCTGATTCGAATCCTGAGGGCCTACACAAATTGATATTCTATCAGGGATAACGATGATCACTATTCAAAATGTATTGGATGGACATAAGCAACCGTTACGACAAACTTATGGCATTGTGATCAATCCTGTTGAAAGCTGTTGCAGAAATACGGAACACTTTGAAATAGATTGCCACTTTTCTAGGCACTCTATACCCCAATTTTATGACACACTTTCAAATACAATCTTTTGAAGGAAATCTACCATTGTTTCATAGGTTTCGTCTTACATTCCTAGTTCTGCTCGACAACGTAAATAACGCAATGAATGTGGCTGAACTGTCATAGTGGTATTGAGATCAATATCCGTTTTACGTTTGATACGCAATTATCTGAATTTAGTTAATATTTATACAGGCCATTTACCTATTGTACTGTATTGTTGAAACTGTTGGTACTCCCCGTCACTTGTCCATAAGGGTTCATTAGAAAACCAGCGTCAGACAGCATTTGTCTGGCATTAATGCTGAAATGAACCTTTTTGGCGCAGCTGTGAGGCACACTATTATCGCTTTATGATTATTTTCACTTTTTTTTAATTTTTATTTTTGTATTATGTGTTTCACGAACTGTGTCCAAATAAATATTATTCTTTCTTTTCTTTCTTTTCTTTCTTTTCTTTCTTTTCTTTCTTTTCTTTCTTTTCTTTCTTTTCTTTCTTTTCTTTCTTTTCTTTCTTTTCTTTATTTTCTTTATTTTCTTTCTTTTCTTTCTTTTCTTTCTTTTCTTTCTTTTCTTTCTTTCTTTCTTTCTATTGTCCCAAAAAAAGTACTGATATAATGTGTTACAATAACCCTGTCCGATCCGAAAAGGACACATACATAGGTACTGCAATAACATTACCAAAAGATAATAAAAAAACTTATTATTATTGAAAATAAAATAGTTATTGCTATTTCACGTTTTTAGTACCAAATTTATCCCAATTCCATAAAAAAAAAAAAAATTTTCAACAGGGGTTATAAGTTATGAGTTGTAGATACCCGCTAAACAACGGCCGCCCGCGCCTCATGTAATAAACCCGATAAAAAACCCAATTTCTAAAAAAGGGGCGGTTTTTTTTTATTTTTTCCGGAAATTTACCACATAGACTCTCATTATGTTTCTTAAGAATACCCTCACGTATTAGACAGGGTTTTTGTTACACGCTGTATATAGGAGAAACCCAGAAAAGATAAATAAATATTCAAACGATAGACATTTTGTATCGCTCCAAATATTCGTCAAGCGCCATTGAGTACAATCGTAAAGTACTAACATTTAGGCTCAATATTCCGAATAGATGTCCTTTAGAGCTAATGGACTGCAAGCCATTGGTTTATGTAGTATAACTAAATTGAATAACTGTTATAGGTACACACAGCTACACATCAAGCTATACATTTCCAGTATAAGTTGACCTCGTATTGTACGGAAATCCTATACAATGCGAGATCAACATAAACTGGAAATTTAAAGGAGTGTACTTGAAACGGGCCAGAAAAAATAATTGCGTAACACTTTTTTAACACAATCCGAAGGATTTTAAAAGAAATTCGTAAACCATTGCTTCATATGTTTCAAAAATTCCTTTGCTCAACAACGTAAATAAAGCAATGAATGTTGTTGAACTGTCAAAATGAAAAACATTGCGAGGCCAACATAACCCATCGTTCTCCCCAGACAGAGTATATCCACGAGGATGTTGCCACAGAAAAAAACGGCATTTACCCCGCCAGTATTTTTTTTTTTCAGGTATGCTGGTAGCAGCTGGTTGAGCGAGGAGCAAGGAGAGTAAAATGACGTGCGATTGTGGAAGCCTATCCAGTCTTAGACTGACGATGAAACAGGCTTGCAGAAGAATCAAACACGGTCGAATACAAACATGTGTATTGTAAGCCACCAGGCCAGCCTACCACACGAAAAGTAATTACTGACATCATCAGATTTCAGTCAACTAGTCTGCTACTGTATCAAAAATATTGCCGAAGCCTTTGAGACAAACTCATGTCACGTATTTTTTCCTATACCTTTAAAACTAGAATACACAGCTGCTGCAGAAATAGTATGGCATATAGCTCATCTGGGATTTTTTTTACTCACATGGAGCAGTACATACCTACTTTGTAAAATACTAGAATTTTCATGAAATTTTCATTTGAATAATCCCATTGCCCAGTGCCTAAATTACAACTAACTAGTACAATTCTGGACCTCATAAATTATTCAAAAGAGCCTCTTTGGCCATTCTAATTAACTAATGATTGTATGTCTTAGTAAACGTTTGGCCTTTATTGTGTCCCGGATTATATTAATAAGGCTCAGTAGCGAGTGGAGCTAGCAACTAAAAACGAGAGCGAGAACGAGCCGCGAGTGCGCGACGGCGACGAGCGATTACTCGCTGGTATGCGTATGTATCAATCGTGAGTCTCTCAGCGAGTGTTCTGCATGCCAAGCGAGCATCGCTGAGCGAGTACTCTCTTTGATAGGTCTTGTCGGTGTGACAAACGAGTACTCGCCGGCGATATGAGCAGTCAGCGAACAACTATTAATATAATATGTATCTCTTTTACTCACAAGGGACCCAAAATCTTTTGTACGTTTTTTGAGCGAGATTATCGTTGATAGCTAGTCGCTTCCTTGTCGGCCGGTTGGAAAAGTGGTTCAACGAGACAATTTATTTTTCAAAGTTAATCAATACAATGTTGAATGTCATGTCATCATTATTTCAGCCGACAGACTCCACCAAGTCCACTGCTGGGCATAGGCCTAACCAAGCACCGCCAGTTTCGACCGGTTGTGTGCTTCCCGCATCCAGCGAATTCCTGCGGCCTTCACAAGATCATCGGTTCACCTTGTGGGACGCCTTCCAACGATCCGCTAAAGGTACCATTCCACACCCGACTGCAGGCGGCAACTGCAGGCGACATGTCACGGCGTCATGTTGCTGCAGTCATGATTCCGAACCCGACAGTAGGCGGCAGCAGCTCGTATTCCAGTCGGTAGATAGAAGATAGAAAAACGTGTTATCGCTCGAGCGTTGGCTGCACTACTGGTCTGCGGTCGGTCGCTCGCCCGTAGCTGCCAACGACGTGTCGCGGCGACACGTCGCCTGCAGTTGCCTCCTGCGGTCGGCTACGGAATGGTACCTTAATGTCATGTAAGATATTTTAATACAGGTATCTGGAGCACAAATAGTCGTGCCAAATGAGCGTGGCTCTGAAATACCTTTTCTTGAAACGATTTGGCGTATTTCCGAACCTTCTTAAATACGGGCTGGACATTATGGAATATAAACGTTCAAGAATTTAATTAATCCAGATGCTGTTGCATTTTATTATTCTATTTGAATTCTAGTTAACTAACGCCGAGAATTATTTTGAAGTTCTGTTTGTGCAGGGTTTAAATTCTAGGAAAACATTCAGTGATTTTGTCACAGCGTATATAAGGTCCCATTAAAATAGGTGGACAAATTTTAACACAGCGTTCAGTACGTCTAACCAAAGATATCCAAGCAATAAAAAACACTGATTAAAAGTGAATTTATTTTGAGCTAAAATAATAAATGCATTTGGGTAACCAAAATTTTTAGTGTATTTTCGTTAGCTGATTTATTTTTCTTGTAAGTATCTAATGCGTTTTCTTATATTTTTTTTACCATTGTCCTTATTTTGGTCTGAATGATTTCTTAAAGTGCGTCCATCTATTTTAATGGGACCGTACAGTGATTTTCAGGTTATTAAGTTTATTCAAAGTTCAAAGCATACCTGAATCTTTGTCTACCAGCTAGGAATATTTTACGTATATTTAAGCACTTGACAATTCTAGATATATTATATCCTTTTTTTTGGATAATCTTAGACTATTTTCAGGTATGGTAACAGGTAAAAAGCTTAAAGATATAAAAGACCCTTATTTCGGTAGGTAAGTTGCTACTGAAACTTAATGTGGGTAAATGGGTAATAAGAAAACTAAACTAAGTAGTTACTAGAATAATAATGTAGCGACTAAAAGGATATCGTTTGATATAATATTATATTAAAACACGCAGTTTTATTAAGATGTTATATATAAAGTTTTATGTGACAATGAAATGGTATTTGAAGAACCAAAAAAAATTAAATTCGTACACGTATTTTTTTATAAACACGGAGAGCAGTGGCTGCCCAGTGGTAATGGTCGCGATATAAGAGGTGTAGGTCGTAGGTTCGAACCCTGTCAGGCGCTTTATTTTTTGTAAGTTATTTCATCACCCTGCTCTCGAAACGGTGAAGGAAAACATCGTGGGGAAACCGGCATGTCCTAGAACCAAAAATTCGAAGACATGTGACGTCTACCAACCCGCAATGGGCCCGCGTGGTGGATTACGACCCACTGCCTATTACAGAGAGGTAGCCTGTGTCCCGTCACTGGGACACACACGTACTTCTGTAAGTACTGAAAATTGTGATGTAGCTGAATGGAAAATGCATTTTTTCATAAAAATCTTAATGTAAGTTCGCTTTCGACCTATAAGAAAAGGCAGAAACAATAGGTTGTGGAATTCACTTCCGCCCGACATTAGGGACTGCCAGACTGTTGCAGTATTTAAAAGAAGAGTGAAAGAACACTATCTTTCCACTTCGTCATAGTTGCGTTGGTATTTATTTTGTATTTTATTTATTTTAAGTATATTCTCATATATTTTTTTTATTTTATTAAGTGAATTGTTTTGATTTTATGTAATTTACTTTCTCTCTACTCTTACACACGGTGTCTACATCTCTTTTTACCCTCTGTCCTATCGCAGGTATGCTGGAAGAGATATCTTTAGAAATAAGCATCACCTTTGTACGTATTTTTCTGTTCTTTTCTTCTTGTCTGTTTATATATGTGTGTACATAAATGGTTAAATAAAAAAAATAATAAATAACTATAGATTGGACTGTACGTAATATTAAAAAGTAAACACAGAAATGAAAGCAGAGGCACCTGAATTCAGACGATAATGAGATTAAAATTAACAATTACTTATTTAAAGTTTATAAAGCGTTATACTCGTACACGTAATTTGTTACATTCCCGGGTCGGGCAAGGTGTTATTGAGTTCTTGCACCTGGAATTGCTCAGTAGCAGCCCGTAGTCTGGATTTGTGCCCGGTTAATGGCAATAAGCTCGCCTCCTATTGCATGGAACTTCTCTTAAACATAACTGGCGAAATGTGGGTCTACTATAGGTACATCTCTGCCTATCCCTTCAGGGAATACATGCGTGGTGTTATGCCAGTTAGCTGGGAACAGGTTCTTTCAAATCTGTAGTATCTAGTTTCCTATTTAAATAAAACCTTGACAAGAAATTCCGTAGGAATACTTCCCATGGACCCGTATTTGATCTGATAAATAAGGTTTGCCCTGAAACATTTACGTCAGTTCACCTTTTATGCCCGAGCCCTTATTTGCATGATTTTCACCTTTGTTTGCCGGCTCCTTAGATTGTATCGGAAAACTCGTAGTTTACTCGTGTAGCTAAAATTTTTATGGTGGAGTTACTCGGGTGGTTTTAAAACTGGTTTTGTAAATTCGAATTATTTAGTTTTATCGAATTTTGATTTGGCGGTGACCATCATCGTGCTTGGAATGGTTAATGTTAATGATAACAATCTTTACTGCAACCTGTAGTGGTGATTTGGAAAACTGTATCTGGTAACAATATTATAACTTTCTGTGATATTGCAGTAAGTACGTAGTCAAAAATATTACATTACTAGCTGCGCCCCGCGGTTTCACCCACATAAGTCTCGATGCCGTGGGAATGTCGGGATAAAAAGTATCCTATCCTATCCCGGGTTTACCAACTAAGTATATTCCCTCTAGAGTTGTATAAGCAAACATCTTAATAGCGAAGAGCAAGCTTAGTCGCGTCTTACATAGCAATTAGGTTAGGAATTTCAGAGTCCCTAGCACAAACACGCGACGTAATCGTAACGTAAATTCGGACAAAGTCTGTTTGCAATTTGGTATAAATTTTTGCGTCAAGCACAATTAGTATCACCCATAGATATGAATAAGGTGTTCAAAGTAATCTAGTATCTAAATATAATCATAAACCCGATAGAAAAGGGTTAGGTACCAGTTACCACATAGGCGGCGGCCTCACCATTTGCCATTGCCACAATATTTAACCATCTTTTTATCAATGTCGGTTTTAAAGTGTGTATTTGTTATTTTGCCATTATACTTTCATGTAATCTACGCATACCCTGATATAAATGTAGATCGTCACTGATGTTATAAACCTGCGAATGGACGTAGGCATTGGAACTGAGAAAATGCCTAATATGCTTATGTAAACATACATATTTCATGCCTAGGTATCTTGATCTAACCTAGTGTTTGACTTTCTGGTATGAACCTATTAACCTAAAAAGTGAATGGTATATATTGTTTAAAGATAGAGCCATTATTCACGCACATTATTAACGCATTCAAGGACACTTTACGAGACACAATAGAAGTTTTATTGTTATGACGCCTATGAGCGTATAGTGTCCTTCAAAGTGTTAATTGATACAAAAATAACTTGGATCTACAAGTTATTGTTCTCCCATTTTCACCCTTAAAGAGCTCCATTCTGTCATTGAAATTTAAGCCCCATTCCAGCCTAGGGTCCTGTATCTATGGTGACTCAATCGTTAGTAAACAGACATTCAAAACAATTCTACGGACTTACCATATTCTTAGAAAAATTACGTCAACTAAAAACAGCCTTGTTGGTAAAGATTATCTCACTGATTATTACTGCTGTTTTTATTTAATTGTAGTCCTAATAAGTTAATCGAAGAGAATAGTAGTACTTGTGAAAGATACTAAATTTTGATTAAATATTGTTAAATTTCAAATAGTTTTAGTTAAGTTATTAAATTATTATGCTATTTTTATTTATTAATTAGTTTTAAGTTGTTATGTACCGACTTGTAAATAATCAATAATTGCATGAAAAAAAAATAACTTTACATTGTAGTTGAAAAAAAAGTAAATAGTATTTTAAACAAAACATAACACTACATGACGCCTGTAATCCCCGAAAGGTTAGGTAGAGTATAGTATACCCACATTATGCCAGTTATATTTAAGTCCCATGTAATGGGGAGCGAGCCGATTACCATAAATCGTGCATAAATCCAGACTCCGGGCTGTTACTGAGAAATTCCTGATGGAAAAACTCAATAACACTTTGCCTGACCTGTAAATCGAACCCAGGACCTCTCAGCAGTAGCGCTTGCGACCACTGGGCGAACGAGCCAGTCCATGTCAGCAGTATTTTAAAATTGTACGAAATTTCGTTACGTTTTCTCAGGACATTCGTGTTAAAGCCCGCAGTTATTCCACACACGCCACAAATTGTAGCAAGCACTTAGTGCAACGATACCAAGGTAGTGTACGAAATTGTTAATACATTTCTGTTGGAGAAGTACTTAAATAAATTTATAATGAACTAGCTTTCGCCCGAGGTCGGAAATAATCCCACGGGAACGTACTATCAGGATAAAAAGCATCGTATATGTTAATCCAGGTTATAAATTATCTGTCTGCCAAATTTCATCGAAATCCGTTCAGTCTTTTTTGCGTGATTGAGTAACAAACATACAAACATAAATAATATTATATATATATATATTTATATAGTAAGATGTATGTATTAGCCCAAAGAGTTTGTAAACTTAAGTGGCAGTAGACTCAAAAGATCTGGAGAAGTGAACGCGAACCGTAATGCGACTCATGGGTTTGGGTTGGACTGACTTCTTCGGTCTACCTTGTAGACCAACAAGGTAGACCGAAGAAGTCATTCCCTGGTTTCAGGATTAAGGTGGATGTAGGAGTCACAGGATCTGTAGCACACACCCCACATTTGGGGAAGGCCTGTTAATAATGGTTCCTATCTCGAAGTGATTATACCAGATTCCTATACTTAGAATGTTTGTTTCGTGATCATTGGACAAACATCTGAAGTGTTTCATCTTTATGTTCATATGTACGAAACAAGGAAAACAATTAGGGTAAATATAACGGTAGCCAGATGTCGCACGTTTTTATTATTTCTGACATAGTCGTTAGGGTTGATATTAAAAATCAGCCAATATTTTTTGTTTTTTTTCGGGCTCACTAATGGATCATCAAGATAATAATGTATTTCATAGTTCCATAGTTACACTGAATAATTCACAGAATTGACGATGTCAAATAATTTGACGTTTTCAATCATTGTTACCTACAGCCAAGGATTCTGTTAAGTTCTGCAGGATATATTTTAAGACTTGCCGAGGGGTACCGTGTTGCCCAGTAACTGGGTTGAGGAGATCTGATAGGCAGTCGCTCTATGTAAAGTACTGGTATTCAGATTGTTTGGACTGGAAACCTTTGCCTTTTCGGAACTGAGAAAAGGTTATGTTAGATGATGATCTGACAGCTCACCTTAAAATTTCATCCTAATGAATAAATTAGCTCATAGAACAAAATCCGAGATAATAACTCAAAGAAAAATATATACGTACGTATATCACTCTCTTGCAAGATCAACTCATTTAGCCGTTCCATTATAGATAAGGAGGGAAAAAGCAAATATTTGACTAAACAAAATCTTGTTACTAGCAGCGCTCACCGTGAGGTAAGAAGGCAACATAATGAGGTAAGTCAAAGGAAAGGGTAGCTTCCAAATGCGGTCGTAATACAGAGAAGGAATAAGCTATAGAGCGCCTATGAGAGAACTTTAAAAAATACCAATTTTTATTTGTTAGTCTGATTGGACCAACAAAAGATGGACTGTGTGGGGAATATGAAAGAAAAAGGAAGAAAGTCAAAGTCAAATCATTTATTTCAAATAAGCCCATATAAGGCACTTTTGAACGTCAAAATTTACAAAAAAATTAAAATTGAATTGATTCTAGTCGCCCCTTTCAAAAGGTAGGTTTCGCATGGAGAAGAATGGGCAAGAAACTCCACCGTTACTCTTTTAAAATGTTTACAATATTTTGTATAAGTAGTAATATAATTATACGTGAGGACGATGCACCTTGAATAAAATTATTGAATTAAAAATGAAGCAACAACAGATAAAGAAAGAGAATGACATAAAATAAAAGGGAGTAAACGATAGCGTGATGGTTGACAGGGGAGAATGGAAAAAGACCGTATTGCGGTGACCTCAAGAAACATGGGACAAGGGCAGGAATATGATGAGTCTGTTTGGAATAAGCAGTAATGTTTTTATAGTTATTTCAGAAACCTGAAAACAACATGGTGCGTCATAACCGTTTTGTGGGTCATCTGAACGCCGAAACTACTCAAGTACGGTAAGGCCGCTGATGCCATTGAAACTTCGTACTACACAAGGCCAGCTAAGGGAAGGTCAACGTACAAGTAACGTGCGACCTAATGTACGAAGTGAACGATAATTACGTTGTCATCTCTTATTAGCACAAACTATATTACTTAGTTCATGCCTCAGTAAAAATATAAGTCAGTTAGCAAATTGGTAGTAAGGCTAACAGTTCAGAGTGCACTGGACGAACATTTAAGTATGTACGGCGACACGTGAAGTTAATTTTTATTACGTTAAAATTTTTCGACGTGATTTCTTCTCCTTTAGACGCGCTCGATTTACTATGCATACTCTTTGTGCAATACCCTAGAGCTATTTGTTCAACCCTTCTCAGTTACAATGCAATTTTGGAAGCCATTACGTTGGCAACTAATTCGAACTAACTTGGGGTGAAGCAAAACTATTGGGTGGCTAGCTCTAAATATTTCCCATTGGTATATTTAGCACGAACACTAACTTCGATGCAATTTGTCTTGCCGTCATGCGTAAATTATTCAATGTTTAGTTGAAAACTAGCGTTTGAAACATTAAACTGATATTATGCTTGGTACTCCCCGTCACGTCTTGTCCATAAGGGTTCATTAGAAGACCAGCGTCAGATAGCATTTGTCGGGCATTAATGCTGAAATGAACCTTTTTGGCACAGCCGTGAGACACACACTATTATCGCTTTATGATTATTTTCGAACTGTGTCCAAATAAATATTATTCTTTCTTTTCTTTCTTTCTTTGACTAGACCTAATTAAGGTGTAGTTATGGAGTAGTGGTGGCCCAGTGGTAACGGCCGCGACTTTCAAGCTGTAGGTCGTAGGTATGAACCCAGGCAGGTGCTTTGCTTTGTGTAAATTACTTCATCGCTACTGCTCTCAAAAAGGTGAAAGAAAACATCGTGAGGGTTTCCGCATGTCTGACAGCGACGCAGATATGTGACATCTACCAACCCGCACTGGATGGATCCGCGTGGTCGATTACGGCCCACGACCTCTTACCGAGAACAGGCCTGTGTTTCAGCAGTGGAAACATTATAGGCTGCTTAATGCTATGCTATGCAAGGGGCAAATTATGTGATGGCTCAGTGGTAAAGGCCTCGCCTCTCAAGCTCATGTTGGGCAGGTCAGGCTCTAATCTGGGCAAGTACCAATCTGAATGATGAAAAATTAATAAAAAAAAGAATGAACGAATAAATGGATTTGAAAGTTCAAATACAGAGAAAGTAATATAAACTTGCATGTATCAGATTAATATTCCAGGCAATGTAGTCACAAATAATTTTCCTTTTTTTTTCAGATTAAAATCCACTCAGTCGCGTTATGATTTTTTGCTAAAAGACTTTTCCCAACTGTTTTGAGTAAAAACAAAAAAGCTGCATGAAAATAACCATTTTAATTATTCAGCTTTAGCCTTATTAATAAGCTGTAAAGATCGTTTCGTTTTATGGTTATAACTTAAGAGGATATGAATTATATTTAAAACATATAATTATACATTTAACTCCCACGAAGAAGAAGTAGAACACGATTTTTGCTACATATAATAATAATAACGATAATATAATAATAATATAATAATTTATTTGCACCAAAAACTTATGTTACATATAGACAGATATACAGGACAATTTAAATATTTTCTTAGCTTTATAGTGAAGGCATCTGTGTCTGAACTAGATAAAAAATATCTGTATCTCAGACATCAGCGCTCTTCCTTGTGATGACCATTACAATACTAGCTTAATTACATATCAATATGGAGGTATATCATTACACAGGTTGATATAAAATAAACAAAAGGGTATGTGGAGTGTAAACCTCTCGGTGAGTAGTGTGTGAAAGTCTGTGAAAGAGTGTGAGAGGGTGAGTGTAAGAGTTTCCTATTTTAATATTGCTAACAAGTTTTCTGTCTCTTCATATGTAAATTTAATAATATAATTAAAGAGTGTACTTTACGATAATAAACCAATGTCGTGACGGATTCAAGTTACAAATTTATGAGACAAGACTTCTTGCTACAAGGCAAAATAATCATGGTTGCTCTTAAATCTCAAAATGACAAGCACCCAGAAAAAACTGTATTCACATTCTATTATATCGAGAATCAAATCTCCAGCTCCAAAAAATAACCAACCAATCACAGCGCTTGTCACTTCGTCTAGTCTCTTTTAACTACATTTTCGCTTTCGAACTCATTACCACCTGATCAATGTCAGGGTCATACGCAATTGGGAGCACGATCATTGGTCTAAGTGCTTATACGCAATGACTTGCAATCTCGGTGACCGCAGACTTTTTGTTACTTGTGGTTTTCGACTTCAGATCTGAATAAATCGGTGTTTCAATGAGAATTGGCTCTTTTTGTGACTTAAGTAAATAGGCTGATGATCAGCTTAAGAATTAGAAAGTGGTTACTATTGTCTAAGGATAGGGACAGCAAAGGATTTCCAATGCATGCAGACCTGAGATACAAAAACATCAAATCTGTTTTCCTCGAAGAGTTAGGCAAAGATGTACCTATAGTACACCCACAATTCGCCATTTATGTTTAAGTCCCATGTAATATGGGGCGAGCCTATTAAATTGTCATCAACCGGACACAAATCCAGACGTCATCGGGCTCATAATAATCATCATCATTGGCACCCTTGTTCCACCCACTGTTGAGTATAAGCCTACTCCCTTTTGTGCCATGCTGCCTTGATCAGTGCGACGAGTAATTCCTGTTTTTTTTTATCTAGGGCATCTTGCAGTAGACCACTAAGGTCGTGGCTGCTTAACCGGACTTTCCTGTGGCTGCCTTTAGCTTCTACACTAAGAGCCTCCAGCCAGGAGCATAAATGCAAACTATTCTAATTTACAAACTAAACGAACGCTCGCTAAGGGCACCCCCTGTGGGGTACGAACCTCGGCTTAGGGCGTTCGCTGAGGGGGGACAGCAAGGTGGGATAGGCTGGATCAAGGAGTGATCATTATTATTATCAGGGGAATTTAAAACTACACGCTCAGCTACGGCACGGGCTGGCGTTTCATCGGACAAGAGTGATTCCTGATGGAAAAACCCAATATATAGGCCACAGAAAGGCGCGACGCGACGGCGCGACTTGACACCGGTAGAGCAATTTCCGTGAAGTTTTCATAGAAATTGTTCGAGCAGAGTGGCGTCGCGCCTACCTGCGGGAGCCTTAACACTTTTCCCGAGAAACCAAGACCTAAGATATAAGGGTGATAAGTCTGATGCTCCGGACACTTCATCCTTCTAATAAGATTACGACCATACGGTTGACGGGAGTAATATAAATAGCACACAACTTGACAAACTTTTTCAAAGGAATTCTACCTGCCTAACCTAACCTGACAATATAGTCAAGACCATGAGAAGATTACTGACTTTATTACCAATGTTACGAATGAATTTTCAATTCTTAGGCCTATCTATTTCTAAAGTCAATATAACTACTAGCTCATCGTCACGAATCATTTGATTGCTTAACAAATGATTCGTGACGATAAGCCAGCCATTTGATTAATATCTGCTGAGGCTTTAAACAAAAACATTGATTTATTTCCTTCAAAGTGCCTATGAATCTGCTTGTCATTCTATGACTATTTCACGAGTTCAAATCGTGAGGTTTAAAACTATTGATTCGGAATTAAACGCCCACTGCTCTAAATATTAGTCTACAGGTTTCCACAAGGCACTATTTTGGGCCCATTATTAGTATAAAGGCTTTATTTGATTTATTGGTAAAGGCCAAAGGGATTTGTCATTCAAAATATTGTTATTACGTAATCAGGCTATAATATAATGCTCCAAATGGGACACAGGCTTCCTCCTTGTGAAAGGGAGGGGACCATAATCCACCACGCGGGTCTAGTTTAGGACGGCGCATGTCACGTTATGTACATTTTTGACCCTAGGATTCGCCGGTTTCCTTACGATATTTTCCTTAATCGTCGTAAAATCTATGCTAATAATAAAAAGGGGTAATCGTGAAAGCCAAGAAAGATAAATAAAATCAAGTATCTTGACTTGGCTCACGAGGTTGTCGACATGTGGGATGTGAACTCAGCGATCATTGTGCCTGTAGTCGTATCAACCAATGGCTTAATTGCCAAGAGCCTCGACCAACACCTAAGGAGACTCTCGTTGGGCAGCTGGATTAAGGGCTTCATTCAGAAAGCGGTACTCCTGAACACGGCTCGCATTGTTAGGAGGTTCCTCTCTCTGGAGCCCTGACCGCCGGTAGCTTGAACACTGTTCCCGACTACAATTTTTTATATTTTTAAATATTGTTTTATTCTAATGTTTAAAAATATAATTTATATGTAAATACCTATTGAAAAAAAGGGTAAAATTTGTTTGTAAGTTTGTATGTAGGGTAATCTCCGGAACTACCCTATTGATTTGAAAGAATATTTTTGCATTGGCTCGCGCACGAATTCGCGGGCAGAAATTACGGGATTACGGTATTTTCAAAATCAATTTCATCAGAACATTACTCAACAATTCAACATTCCTTCCTTCCGTTAATAACATAATCAGTTTAGGTAAGACGCGGAATACCAGTCTGTTAGCTGTGAACATCGATCACGAATCTACCAGTGAAAGTGAATGCCGGGTGATCGTATGAAAGTCGAGCGGTATCGTTTAGTAACGTCTTTCAATGTTAGTGAGTGTGGTTTAGAAGATTTTGATGTGAATTTATTATTACCCAAAGCGCTTTATCCTATTAATTAATAAAAATAGCAAAATTATATGCAAACTTAACTAAAACTATTGAAAAACTAAAATATAGCATCGAAAAATTCATCCGCATCGCTGTCGACTGGTAATGTACCCAAGAGACTGGCCGCATTGCCACGTTGTATGGCAATGCCTTTAGGTTGGCGTATTCTTCACAGTCGTGGGAAACACCTAGATGAGGGACGCACGGATCTAGGAAGTATAATAGAAGAAAGGGGAGACCTATATCCACCAGTATGTAATAACGATAATAATGTTGGATGCAATATTATTTTTTCTGAAAAAGTTTTATTGAATTTATGGGATTCTATAGACATGTCAGTATTTTTAATGACTTACCCAGGAACCAGATATCAATAACGGTTCTTAGGGTCGTAAGAAAAAGTCTCCATTCGCTATTGATTTCTTAAAGTTCTATTATATCTGAAGTTCTCAGAAACGCAAATTGTTTCAATATCAAACCAATATGAAAGGCACTCGCTTAGCTAAACTTCAATACCGAAACATCCCACAGGCTATTTGTTTTTGCGTAGGTAAGGATGGATATTTTTGTTAAGACGCGGATATATGCCAGTGACCTTGAGTGGTTAGCTTGCATGTTCTGTACTGAGCTCACGCAACGCGTCGTACGTCCAGCCAGTAATAGGACTCGCCCATCAAGGAGCGCTGTCCTAAATTAGACGCATTATTAATTTATTATACTAAAAACAAAAGGTATTTTAACAAAAAACGTATACTAAAAGATCAATAATTAAATTATCTTTAAAATGGTGAAGGTTTCAGAAAAATACGCTTGATAGATTTTGCGTGATCCTTAGTTTTGTATCCGCGTTAGACATAACTTTACAAATTAATTTCACTATGTAATATAAACATAATCTAAAATATTCACAGATTAAGTTATTAAGAAAATGCTCTAATTTGACACATAATTTTTCCAAATCATTAACCTTACTCGTTTAGACGGGATCATCAGTGCAAAATCATTAAAAGTCGGTTATCGTCGCCTTAAGAGGCTCATGATTCTATTAACCATAGATTTGAAGATAAGATAGTGTCTTGTTGCAAGCCTAGCACACACTAACGTGACAAGACACGTGTTTTTAATGATCAGGAAAAATACGACTACTACGTTTATTCCCGACATGAAATAGTAACTTTTCTTTTCACAACATTAGCGTAACGTGAGACAACTCGGAATTTCCCTCATTGCTCGTAATTTCTGCGCAGATTTAGCGTAAAAGATTACAATCTTGATGCTTTTAATGATCTTGTTATCACGCGATTTGTTTCTTCGCAGTTTGAGACGGTTTTACGTTATTGGTTTTCAAGATAGAATATTTATAACATAATATACAATTACTCCTGTTTTCCTAGAAGGGTTAAGCAGAAGTGGACCTAAAGTACACCTAGCTATATCGAACTCAGGACCTCATGCTCAACAGTAGCGCTTGGGACTAATAGACCAACGAGGCATTGTATTCCTTTTCCTAGCATTTCAGTAATAGACAAGTATGTACCTACCTAATTAATTTACTGACAGACGATAGACCTTTTGATCTATTGTTGAAGTCATAATAATATTATCAAGGATCCCAACTACTATCATGAAAATAACTGTAATAAATTTCTAGCTTCCAGCTTCGCCCGCGTGATATTTTTTTTTTAGTTTTTTGCACGGTCCAGTACTTAATTAAGAAAAATACAAAAAATCAAATCTTTTATCTTTATAATATTAGTTTAGTATTTTTTATACCATAGACAATAATAGCTAGAAACTTGAGATTTATTTCAAAAACTGCACTAAGAATAGAGCGGTAAAGCTCTGTCAAGTGTCATTTCTAGCATCAGCTGGAATGACAGCTTATAAAAAGTCTCACTCCACCTTTTTCGTGATAAGATTTTTACAGAATACACCGGCTGATAACCTACATAATTATTAGCTTAAAATAGATGTCAGATAACAAACCGGTATTAAGCTTCGTGCAGACTAGCGCGACGCGACAGCGCGACGCGACACCGGTTATTGTTATACCGTGAAGTTTTTTTAGAAATTGTATTGTTCGAGTCGCGTCGCGCCGTCGCGTCGCACTGGTCTGTACGAGCCTTTAAATCAATATCACACGCTTCCAAGTCGATCCAAAAACAGTTGTAAAAACCATAGGACGTGGGTAATCCAATTTCGTTGCCGATCCAAATTTTCCAGTGTATTTTCACCGGTTTCAATCCATAAGTAAAAATTCCGGAGTTTCGGTCGTCCCGAGTGACAGTCGCGGTACCTGTCATAAATATTCTCTTGGCAGTCTAGGGTAACAGCGGCACGATATGCTATTATTTCTTTTTAATGTTTCTGAACATTTTTCTCTTGTTTCGCTATAGTTCGATGATACGTCAAATACAGTTGTGGATAGTTTCACAGAGCTTGTTTTTTTATTCTGTTGCGTGGCCTTTGAAATTGTTTTTTTTCAGCTTTTTGGAGAGCTGTTGCAGGATTTTAAATAAAACATTCCTTCATGAAATTTCCAGTCACAAAAATAGAGACTTTTATTTTATAATAATGCTGCAATATTTACAGAGCTGAAGAAATATTTAAAGAATTTATGAAAGAGTCACGACATATGTCAAAATAACACATAACACACGCCTGTATTCCCCCCAAAGGGTTAAGCAGAGGTGTTTACCTATGTTACTGCGACAAAAATTTGATGTAAGAGATCTTAACCCCTATTTTGTGTGGATCTATTAAGTAAAAGTTGGTAACAAAGTGATAAAGTAACCTCTACGAGTAACCATACTTACTAACAAAGTTTTCACCACAAAACGAGCTACTGTTACAACACGTACCCCCACAAAAGTATTTAGACCCATCAAAAACACATAACAATAATAGGAAAACTATTTTTCCGCCATCCAGCGATTGTTCATAATTGCTCACGTACGGAACTCGGCATTGTTTTCCGCAACATTAAGTTGCCATTGCAAAGCCATCAGCTTTCGCCATGCTTTGCGATAAGCGTTCATGGTGTAATGGAGGAATGCTTAGATGTGGTGATAAGTAGGTGGTTAGAAAGATGTCGTTTGAGAGATATCAATAGTTATTTGCGAAAAATAATGTATGGTTTTACGGTGGATTTTCAAGAAGTTGAAAAAGTTTCTTGGTTTGGACCAGACTTTCGTCAAAGCCAAGAAATGGATGAAAGAAAAAAAAAATACAGGAATGCTGTCTACTCATTATTAGTTATTGGGGTTCCCAATGTAAATACCAAGTGTGGTGATTTAGCAAATCCATAAGTCTAGTACAATTATCAAAAATCTTATCGCGTTTGTTACCCCTGCAATTTTATTGCGGTGGTTTTAGCAAAACGAATATCAAAGAATTGGTAGTGAAATTCCATAACAACTGTAACAATGATTTATCTCTGATGCCATGTCTATCACATATCATGTACCAGGCAGACATAACCGTGGAAGGCGCTAACGCAATTAACGTACCTAATAAGAACATAACTCAATTCTGTCCATTTCACCAGCCATTACACCCGCTCGTGGCGGCGGTCAGCAAATGGCTCTTGACAAACCCACAATTTGACGCTACGAAGCGGATTAATTGTGGCCAATAAATTCTGGTTAGAAATAACAAGTATTTGAGTTTTGTAATTTATTTTTCTTTATTCTTATTCATAAAAGAAAAAAATAATTTCACAGTAGCAGCCTGAAGTCCGGATTTGTGTCCAGTTGATGTCAATATACTTTACCCTTATTTTATGGGATTTAAACAATTATCAAGAATCTTATTGCGTTTGTTAACAACCCCTGGAATTTGATTTCTGTGGTTTTAGCAAAACGAAGATCAAAGAATTGGTAGTGGAATTCAATGACAACATATAAGAAAAATCATACTTAAATCCAATGATTTAATCTCTGATGCCATGTGTATCGCATAATCATGTACCAGGCTGACATAACCGTGGAAGGCGCTAACGCAAATAACGTACCTAATAGAAACATAATTCTATTATATATTGTCCAATTCACCTGCCAATATACTTGCCCATGAAGGAAATATCGTGAGGAAACCGGCTGTCCTAGAACCAAAAGTTCAAAGACATGTGACATCTACCAACCCGTACTGGGCCCACGTGGTAGATTACAGCCCACTCCCTCTCAAAGAGAGTATAGAATAGGCTGATTATACTTATGTTATGCTTATGCTAAAGCTACGCAGATAAACCAAGTATAATTCCACCAAAAAAGATTGACAATTACTAATATAAGCCAGTCAGCGAGGTGATAGAGGGGCTAACTAGAGTACGAACATATAATATATACAGGGTAAAGGACATCGAAGCGCAAACTGTTACCATGAATTCAGAACATGATTTTAAAACCACCAGCGTTGAAAATTTCGACGGAAATTAGAAAAAAAGCAGCTGCTGTGTTAGTATTGCCGATTTTTTTTACTAAGACTTCTACGCTGGTGGATTGAAAATCATGTCCTGAATTCATGGTATCAGTGTGCGCGTCGATGTCCGTTTACCTGTATACCTTTTAGTATCGTCAACCGTAGAGGTTATTTATTTATGCCTGTTGAATAACTGTATCATACCCATAAATTGAATATCTAGAAACAAACTTTCTAATAAGCAACCGACAAGTTTTAATTGAAAAACTAGACCCTGGCAGTAGGCGGGTCTTCACGGCGCCATTCGGCACAGTCATGGTTGACAAAATCATGTCACGCATAGTTTTGGTCGACCGTGACTTCTTGGTGTATACTCAAGTAATGACCAGTTGTATGTCGTTAGCCTATCGTCCAACTACTGCTATCTGCATTTATATTTGCACTAGACATGGTGAGTCCATTATTAGCTGTATGAATTTAAGCACGGGTAATTTGGGCTTGTCATAGCGTTGCTGTTTTGATCCGGAGTTTGTGTTTTCATGTGTGACTAGTCAACGTCAAGCTGTAACGCTGTTTCTCTTTATGTTCCTATAAATACAGTGGTTATTTTTTATGGGACTGTATGGGAAATCCGAATCCATAAGAGATACGAGGAAACTGTCTTTGAAATTATTATTAAGAGGGCGTGCGATTCTCCATACAAATGTATTCTCCTTTTTTCTTCCGGAATAATGCCTCTAGAGTCTAGAGCAATCATTTTTTTATCATAAAATCAAGGTCTGTTATAGTCACATCCGTATTATTTCCTTTTTTCCGCAACTTATCGGTAAAGAAAATATGACTCTCCAAAAAATACAAAAATGCCCCATTTTTACCGCCGTGATTAGAGGAGTACCAAACCAATTCGAAAAGTTTTTAACATAGATGAAAATGATAGAAACCTAGACAAACTCTTTCTTAAAATTGTAATGTAAAAAATAATTGAATCGGTTCAGTTTTCGAGGAGAAAAAAGGAAACGTCGATTTCGTAATTTTTTTTTGTGATATAATTGGTCTGAGCTGTAGCTATCCCTATCGCACTCTACGGGGGCAGACTTGAGGTAAGAAGACGACAATAGTTTCTTCAAATACCTATTTTTCAAATTTCTCGCAGCCCTGTTCCCTCTTAACTCTCATCATATCATAAAAATAGTCTTAGCATAGTAAATATTTTGGTAACATAAAAATAAACTAATGTATTTCATGATTTTAAATTTAATATATATTATCTAATTATGCTCGATGGCTACGATTATAGTTTGTTTGTTGTGATTATGTTGGCAATTTTCTTTTCAAATAAATTGTAAAGACATACTAGTTAGTGGTTGCTTACTGGCTAATATAAATATGTTGTTGATAAATTAACTTAAGTACCTTAACCTGCTTACTGCCTTTATATTTATAAGTGAGCTATGCTCGGGTGAAAATAGTGAAAACGAATTTTCTCAGATATGACACCTAGCTAGATCATATTTCGCCCCCGTAAACGCCTTTATTGCCACTTTCATCAAAATTGTTAGAGCCGTTTTCGAGAACGTGATTACAAATATATTTTAAAGTAAGTATAGGATATTCTTCTGGCGAGATGTGAGTCCTCTGCCTTACCCTTCGAGAAATAAATGCGTGATTTTATATATATTTCCTTTCAATATAATATTCCTTTTAATATATATACAAGTGACATTAAAACTGCAGACATCTCAATACTTAAACAACTTTTACAAACCAAACAGAGGAACTTCACTTCTATAAAGGATCGAAGCTAAGTCGAAAATCTTTTTCAATTTCCGATTCTTACTTTAAAAGTTCGGTTGCTTGACTGGAGATAAATGAATTGGTGAAAGCTCCGTATTCTCTTTGTCTTCATGTCCGTTTGCTGTAGTTGTATTGTCAGAAGTATTGATAGGAAGGCTTGGGCCATAGATCATGGAACGAGCGATACGTCAGGCTTTAAATTGTACCTGTTGTGTGAGTTCGATTCATCTGTTTCCGAGTATCTTGGAAACGATTGTTTTTATTCTCTATGTCTGCAATGTCTGCGAATATTAGATGACTCTGAAAGGAATTTTCCTTTAAATAAAAAATAGTAAGAAAATCTGTATTAATGAGTATTCTATCCATATCCAATCGATTCTATGTTGAAGACTATGTCCATGGTACCTCCACTTTGTAGCAAGCCTAGTCGGCTTACTGCTGGGCTTTAAGCTACCTTGTATATTCGTAAAGCCTGTTATAAGGACTTACGAACCGATAGTACTATAGAAAATTCAGTCTAATATTACGAAAATCGGTAATCTACAATCAAAAATGTTGCCAGATTGAATGGTACTGCAGAAATACGTTTTCAAATAATATTTGTAATTTCAAAGCAAGCAAGTTCGTGGTTGATCAATGTCGTTATTTTGTATGAAAATGTTGGATCACTACCATCATCATTTACTAGTTCATTTCTATAGAATATTTTGGATACGTCAAATTGCGTTTTATTCTGATTATTGATATCGATCGCTCGATGGTATTCGGTTTGTTGAGTTACTGTGAAACACGTACCGTAATGCATTAGTGGAACTACATTTTAGTTCCTACTTGGACTTTCATAATGTATAAGTACTCCATCATCATCACCCTGTCCTTGTGCCATGTTACTTGGGGTCGGTGCAACATGTCAACCATCACGCTATCATTTACTCCCTTCTCTTGTATATCACACAATCTATCTATCTGTTCTTTGACTTTTCTCTCCTTCTCTATCCATCATTTATATTCATCACTCTTTTAGTGGAACTTAAATATAAAAAGTGTTTTTTACCATTTCAGCTGAAAGACGTCCACTCTTGGATATAGGTCATAAAAGCATTGCCACAATCATCGGTCGATCATTAAATTGTGACCAGCCCTGACATCAAGCAATGGACAACATTATCGAAGTTAGAACTTTTAATGTTTTGAATACGAGGCTTTTGGCTATTTTGTATTAGTGTGTGTATTTTGTTTATTTTTAGGATTCCGTACCTCATAAGAAAGAAACGGAACCCTTATCATCACTTCGTTGTCCGTCTGAAAGTCAGTCAAGACCCTTTTTCTTAGTAACGCGTGGAGATATCAAGATAAAATTATTATCAAATACGTAAATCTATGGTCCCTTGGAGGTCTAAAAAAATCAAGCTTCTTAGTCAACTTAATAAAAATACGGCCATAGAAAGGACATATTTTGATAAATCAAAACCTTCCGGGTACTTCCCGTTGACCAAGAATCATGAAATTTGGCAGGAAACAAGGTCTGTAAAAGGAAAAGTCCGAAAATAGTATATTCGTATATATTCGTAGTTTTGCCACAAAAAAAAAATGCGTTTACAAACTTACATTTGCAGTTGGAGAATTGACCGTGACGTATATCGATATATTGAAAAACATATTTTTCAACTAAAGTTGTTAAGTTTGTATTTGGGATAAATTCATCCCAACTACGGAACCGTTCATTGTGCGTGGTCCGACACGCTTTTGGCCGTTTTTTTTTTGTAATGTGCGTCTTGTTTGTGCAGAATAAACAATTTTTCTGTTTTTATTATAATTACATTAAAAACAGATTCCATTCATCACCACCACCATACATTTTTCCTGAAAGTGTGAATTAAATATTACAAGCATTATGTTTACTGATATGCTTTTATGAAGACAAATGTAAATGACTAATATCTGTCCCTAAGTCATTATATACACGATGGGACCGTAATATAACTTATCTTGACGATCTGTTTCCGTGACAAAGTGCTCCAAAATCCTAACATTAAATAGATAAGTATATCGTTGACTATACAGGGTAACATAGGGGTAACCTTATAGATATGTCGTTATGATGTTTTTATCGATAAGTTATATTATTTTTTAAGTTAACGCGGAAGCTCTTTTTGAAAAAGAAAAAAGGTTGCAGGCATAAATCATACTGAGACTTATCTTGAGATAAAACTTTTATTTAAGATCTAGCTCTGAAATGAAATTAAACTATATGTTTATTCTGTTAGGATAACCGTCAGAATCACTTTTAGTAGTCACAGAAATAAAATAAACTCGAAGGAGTCCACATTTCCTATCTGACTACTCCTGAGAAGAATTGGAGAAACAAACTCAAGGTTCAAAGTCTCTTTCAAAGTCCAGACATAATCTTGGTCAGGCCATATGAGGACCATGTAGATTAGAAAGAACCACACAGATTTGAGTAGACCTGTCCAATCAGTGCAAGCATTTGTCAGTAATGGTGTAGCTCAACTCGGAACATATGGGGCTCAACGAATCGACGAACAATACCAAAGAAAGGACATTTGGGTAGGTCGCATAAAGTATCTACTCAAACTGCCAGACCATAATTAAAACTAGCCAAGAAAGGCAAAAATACATATAAAAGAAAAAAAAATATTACGTGGATATTTTTTTCTTTTAAATGTATTTTCCTCACATCATTTTCCTTACGCACACTCTAAACGGTATCGTAGATACACGCGAAGCGTACCTTTAGGTAAGTGTTTTTTTTATATTTTATGTCATAGTTTAACTTTACGTGTAGGATAACAGCAACAGTAAGCAACTGCTTCATAATAAAATAAATAACAGGTATGCGACAGAAAAGTACACTTGATATTTGAAGTTCGTAATTTAGAAGGCAAATCATGGGCAATGAACGAAGACGTAAACAGTTGTGTAATGATGATGACTAAAGTTAATGTTATTCAACAATAACAAATGATTGAAAATCCATCCATAATCAATGAACGATTAGTATCCCATCAAGGCAGAAAATGTCAAACAAAACACAAACTACATCCAACGCAGACAAAAACAGTTGAAATACATAATTACTTGAACGCGAAAGTGCAATGTACTGCAAAATAAATAAAAAACCTTCGTGATGATCATCAGTCGTGAGACGTTAAGCCGCGTACAGACAGCATGAGGCATGCACCGCGAATGGGTTGTCACATGTACCTCAGAATGTATGGTCGGGATGCTCAACTCAGCCACTGCTGGACATAGGCCTCTCCCTAGCTCTGCGCCACAACACCCGGTCCGCCTTCTACATCCAGTCTGTCCCAGTCACTTTTTTAAGATCGTCGGTCCATCTAGCTGGGTGACATTCTACGCTACCTTTGCCTATGCGCGGTCTCCATTACTCGTTTGCTCCTCCAGCCATCGGTCTTTCCAGTCCACTGCCACTTCAGCTTGCTAACTCTGCCAGCTATATAAATTCCACTTTTGATTGGCGATGTGGCCAGTGCACAAACACACCCGACACCCGTCGTTCCGACGTGCGCGACCTCCCCGAGTAAATAATAATACCCCCCCCCCACCCTTGTCCGATGAAACGCCAGCCCGCGCCGCAGCTGAGCGTGTAGTTTTAAATTCCCCCGATAATAATAATGATCACTCCTTGATCCAGCCTGTCCCAGCTCTTGCTCTTGCTGTCACCCCCTCAGCGAACGCCCTAAGCCGAGGTTCGTACCCCACAGGGGGTGCCCTTAGCGAGCGTTCGTTTAGCTTGTAAATTAGAATAGTTTGCATTTATGCCCCTGGCTGAAGGCCTTTAGTGTAGAAGCTATTGGCAGCCACAGGAAAGTCCGGTTAAGCAGCCACGACCTTAGTGGTCACATGCAAGATGACCTAGTAAAAAACAAAAAGGCGATGTGGCGATTCGTTGAACATGTCTCGACGCATGCCTCACACTGTACGTGGCTTAACCGTTCGATACATGTGACGTGAAATTGATACTTTCACTGCGGTAGCTGAAATAGAAGACGGTGACTGAGGAATCGAGTTCGATGTCTTTAATATTATGTTGTTAGTGATGCATGTGATAATTATTGTGGTTCTCACAATCTTAATTATGATTACGTTCTTCGGCTATTTGGGGTTGTAATATCTTTTAATATCTTTTAGTAGGTAATCATGCATTGGGCTGTCGTTGTGACCAAGGATTATAAGAATAATATTTCTTATAAACGATTGTTAAACACTGAGATTATGACTTTTTCATATTATTATTCACTTTTTGCTTGAAACCATGGTAATGTTTTGATAAGTTTAGAAACTTGTGTTTATACTAGCCAAAGTGCATCTTAATCATTTATATATGCTTGATACACAAAAATATTGCGCAGCAGTGGATTTAATGCCATTGGCATTTGATGTAAGTAACCCTACAATAAAAATACTTCCTGGTTGTTAAAATCGAAAAGAAATATTTATGGCAGAATTTGAATTTAACTTTCAGCAAAAACTATTTAATCAAGTTCTATAAATGACGCAGTTGCATTGTTTATGTAAATTAATATTATAAAGAGAAATTTATTAGATTTTTTGTATGTTTGTATATTTGTTTGTTTATTTGTAATGGATAAACACAAAAAAAAACTTAACCGATTTAAAATAAAAGAAAGCTACATTATCAGCGAGTAACAACGACGAAAGGAATTTTTCAAAAAAAATTGAGATCCCTGCGAAAAATGCAATAATGTAACTTAAGGTAGCAAAAAATTACCTATAAAAATCATTATTTGGCGTGCGCTGCGAAAACTATTGATGATACATAAAATAATGTACTACATGTTTATAGTACTCATTATTACCAACAAAAAAGACTGCGATGCTATTAGGTCTAACAATTATAGTTAAGTCTCAATAACCGTTTTGTGTTCAAATTAGTCAATCAAAACACGGGTAGAATCGAAAGATGATGATATCAATCTTTATCCAACTAAATAGTTACATAATCAAGGCTGATTATCATCATGCTATGACCATTAGGAGCTGAGCAAAAGCAAACAGAAAAAACGCTAAGCGAAAACGAAGTAACAGCGCAGGCGGGCGATGCGACGCGAACGAAGTCAAAATTCAAAATATTATATTTTATTTCACATAAACCTACATGGGCACTTATGAAACGTCAGAAGCTAGGTGCGAGTCGCGGAGAGATGCTGTTCTGTCAATAATTTTGCAGTGAGCTTACAACTTTTACACTTACATGTCATTTTAATATGAATGTGAATTGTGAAAGCGACTCATCTATTAATACAATGACTAACTAAAATATAACTGGTTGGTAAATGAATGATTTCAATCTTCAAAATGGCTTTTTTGTCATACTTTGAAAGCTTTTCGACCTCAATATCTGTTTTACTTGTAGAGCATCGCATACAATGTTAGATTGTTTTCTATCATTTCCGTTTTTATTTTGTGCCTGAAACCATTAAATTATAACTGCTATTTTATTAGTTATCATTTTTACGATCCTAAACATTTATATAGCAAAACAGCAAAGAGAAATCAAAATAAAATAAATGGAGTAAATTGATCTACACATATCCGGGTTCTATTCTAAGGAAAACCGGGAAAAACGCGTCATTCAGAAATATACAAGATCTCGTCAATGAACGACGTTTTTGGAATGAGTTATCTGATTAGGGAGGCTTATTAACATACTGTGTTTGCCTAATGTCAAATTCGCTTGTGGAACTCGATGCTTCGGCTTTCAAACAGACAAATACGACATATAAGTCATTTTCAAAACGTTGCCTTGCGGTCTTTTAAGCACGTCTGTTGTGTGAGGTCGAGCAAAATATTTTCTTCTTACTAGGATTTTCTCAAAAGCAACCAGCTATCTACCCTCTTATTCATAAACGTTGATTAAAGTTAAGCGACGTTTAAACGTCAATAATGTATGGTTAAACAGGCGCTAATCATTACTTAACTTTAAGCAGCGTTTATAAATAAGGGGCTAATTGCGTAACACTTTTTCGTAAATTAATAAGAATAATCTGTTTCATTTTGACAGTTCGACATCATTCATTGCGATATTTACGTTGTTGCGCAAGTTTTTATTCGAACTTATTACTATTTATTACTATTATTCAGATTGTGATTGATCGTGTATTACGTAATTAGAGTGCTGCAGTCTTAAATAGTGCTCGATGATTTACAGCATCCTGACTGGCGAAATATGGATGTAGAATACAAACGCGCATTTCAAGGCATACCTACCAATATTATGTTATAGATACTTTCTTAGTTCATATTATATGTCACTAATTTACCTATGTATTTTGAAGGAAAACATCCCGAGGGAATTTAGATAATGTTCTTTCTACGAGTATATACGTAATTTCTGCTGTTATTAATTTATCAATTTACCAATGCCGTAGTTTTTTAAAATTAATTTTATAAATTTACCAATGTTGTCAATGTCATAAACTAACCAATTTTATAAATTTTACTTTTTTATAAATTGTATAGGTAGTTTTTAATTTTTATTATTGGCGCTTTTACTAAGTCAGTATATCTATCTAATTTAGTGTATTATGCAGGTTTTTTTCTATGGCACTTTTTTTTATTTTGCGGTTTTTTTGAAAAATCTTTAAATTATAGGTACTTACAAATATACAAACTAAGTATTATACAAAATAAAATATAGTGTCAAAAAATTCATCCGCATCTCTGTCGACTGGTAGTATACCCAAGAGACTGGCGGCATTGCCACGTTGTATGGCAATGCTTAGCCTCTGGCCGAGGTAAAAGCCAGCCCTTAAGTCACGGAAAGTGTCAACCAGTCGTTTGGAGATTTATGTAATTTAATTATTTGTTTGAACAATTGACGGTAAACCTAATAAAATAAATAAATAAAATTGCCATCCCACATTTAGTAAAACTCTTGTGTCATTTCCATAATGGCAACAATTTTATGAAAATCTCGGAACGCGTCGAGCATGGCACGCGCCATTGGATTCAATTGTATTGCATTAGTTCCTAAGAGGCTGAAATCGTTGAGTTCCTATCGTATTGAAGACATGACGTGTAGGATATTTCAAGAAGCTTGAAACAGATGTATAAAGATATAAGAGATTCTTCATTAATGTTTTTTTTTTTAATAGGCACTGTGACTTCGTTCTCGTAGAAGTCGTAAGACACCACAGTATCTACCCTAATGTTATAATAAAACGCCTGAACCACGCGCAGGAAAATACCTCGCTGACACAGGCATGCACTGTTCAGCTCTTCTCGGAAATGCTCGGTTCTCGTTGGGCGGACGCGCTAGACCTCCGACCCACCGCGTCGCATCGCATCTCCCGCCAGCGCTATTACTTCGTTTTCGCTTAACTTTCTTTCCGACTTTGTTTTCTTTTAGCTCAGCTCCGAAGGGTTGTGGCGTGAATTGGTGCACCTGGATACAAGTATTTTATATGGAGCGAATGCCTATCGGACCTCCATAGCCAAGTTACTGGGTAACACGATACCCCTTTTAAAGACTTTCGGACATTGGCCCTTGATAAGTATTCAAAATGAGTGTCCTATTACTTTCATTCTCTCACTGGAGTGAAAACCGTGTCACTCTATGTCACTAACCCTGATAAATGATCGACACTTGGCGTCCATGTTTACAAGACATCAATAAATCATGTCCAAAGTAAGTATAACTGATGTCAAGTCTTGTCGAGAGAAATTGCATACTTCGATTATGGGCATTAGTATCTGTAAGTGTTGACAAACTATACTCGTACCAAAATATGACACGGGTCGATCCGATTAAGCTACGCTTGCCGGGATTGGTGCATGGATGGGTAACCATCTTAACATACCGAGACTCTTCCGTACCTCACAAAGCACGCTAAGCTGTGGGCCCCGGCTGTCATTCGTGGAACTTTGACAGTCGTTACAGGTAGTCAGCCCGAAAGCCCGAAAGTCAGACAACCAGTCTTACCAAGGGGTATCGTATTACCCAGTTACTGGGTTGTGGAGGTCAGATAGGCAGTCGCTCCATGTAAAATATTCAGCTGCATCCGGTTAGACTGGAAGCCGACCCCAACATAGTTGGGAAAAGGCTTGGCAGATTGATTGATTGTGTGTCTTTTAAAGCATAGAAACGAGGATTGCCTTATATTCTTAGGAAGAATAAGTTGTTGAGCAAACGTATTTTCGTATCAAACATAATGAAGCAATTTATTTATTAGGATTTGTTTTCAAAATCTATCGGATTGTGATTTGAAGTTTGTTACGCAAATGAAGATGCGGGCCTTGAATGTTAAAGAATCAAACATCAATTTTACCAGCACTAACATCTCTCCACCAAGAAACAAATAGCTAGAAGACAAAATTACTCCAATGTGTTGAGCGCGTTCAATCAGAAGTCAAAGTTAATCCGAGCGTGAGACAAGACATCTCGATAGAAGCTGAGCTATTATTGAACTGACGGGAGATCGACTGGAAAAGATCGTGCCTAGAAAAACGAGGGTTGTAAAGGTTACAAAAATGATCAGACATCTTTGATAGAAGAAATGGTATTCTAAGAAATGATTATGAGCGTCCATCAATTTTAGTAAGTAGAATTTAGAACAACCACGTCGAGATTGTGCGAAATCTCAAGGTTTAATTAGATCTGTATGGAAATGCCAGAGGTGTGGACAGAATCGCCACCATTTATGAACTTGATGAACAGATAGTTAATAAGGAAAATGAAATAAAAAATCTTGTCATACATAAAATGACTGTCCGTGGTGGCAACACAAACTCAATCCAAGCGTGAGACAAGACGTCTTAATAGATGGCGAACAATTGGCGTAAGATTGCTGGCGGGGAGATCGAGTGGAAAGGTACGTGCTCAGACCAATGAAGGTTCTAAAGGATTTAGTATTATAAACATATTAGATACTAGGTATTAAAGAAGATGATGAAGGTATGCAGAAATCCAAAAGTAAAACGTGGTTACTAGAATTTTAATCGACTATAAAAAAGTGTGTAAGGTCATGCTAAAGATTAGGTACCTACATGAGAATAACACAAATTGTACCCAACTGATATAACAAAACATATATTTAGAAAAGGCTAACAAAAGAACTAACACCGCTTCTCTTATTGATATTGTCGAAAATATAATAAAAATTGTGACGAAATTAATAAATCCTACTACACGAAACGTAGCTAACAACCCAAAGCCTATCCGTGTGTGAATCAGACGTATTGGAGTCTGGCGAACTACGTCGAACGAACATGATTCATATCAGCTAGAACGGGTCGCACGTGCGTTTATACGATAAGGATTCTACGCCTCTTAGGCGCAATACATAAGACGTGGGAAGCAGACATGATGTGGAGACACATATAAAGCTGTATACCCTAAAGAGGTAGGTAGAGGTGTATCACCCATATTTAGCTAACTAGAATAGAACACTCTTTATTATGTACAGCATACAAATCTAAAATAATCTAAATCTAAATTAATCCTAACTTAACATTAATACATTAATTTTATAAATGCAAAAGTGAGTGTTTGTTTGTTACGGTTTCACGCTAAAACGGCTGAACGGATTTGGATGAAATTAGCACATAGGTAGACCATGACTAGGGTTAGGATATAGGATGCTTTTAATCCCGATATTCCCACGGGATCGAGTCTTGTTGTGGGTGAAACCGCGAGGTGCAGCTAGTTACAGATATGAATTTGTTTTAGTTTCAGTAATTTAGGGCGAACCTGTCATCAACCGGGCACCAATCCAGAGGGTTGCTACTAAGAATACATTTTCTAATGTAAAAACCAATAAATTTCACTTTGCCCGGTCTAACCTCACTCTCAGCGGTCGCGCGTTTGCTACAACTAGAGCAAAAAAGAAAATATATATATACATACACACACACACACACATACACACATTCACATATGTATAATAATATATATTTTTAATTCACTCGTAGAATTCAAATATAATTTTCCTTAAAATACTCTGATGACCTTGAAAAAGTTTAATTATCACAGTAAGGGCGTTTATAAAACATTAGTGTAAAAAATAAAATATTTTAAAAGTGTCTGGGCTAACTAATAATTTAGTTTTTCTGCGAAATACAGTCACTATCAAATACCGCAAAAAGGCTCAAATGAACTATGAACATTTTCTAAACATAACCCTTATCAAATTCAGGTACCTATAGAAACTTCAGCTAATGTACCTGCAGGTCAAATGATTAACCTCTTATGAGGTGACAATTAAGTAAAGTTCAAGTGATAACATGGTTTGATAAAATAGATTAATTATTACATAAACGAGGGTTTAGTTATATGAGTGATAAGCAGGGATTGAATTGAATCAATCAGGGTATATGACAATGTCCGCTTACACACCTTTATAGAGACTTTTATATGACAATCATGAATATCGTCATTGTCTTTATAAGTCTTTGTAAATCCTTCAGGAGTAATAAGCCTCCCGTTTTGTTGCCTTCCTTTTTGTACCAACCGTCTTCATTAGTTACCATTAAGAGGGAACAGGGCCTGCGAATCTCCATACAAATGTATTCCCCTTTTTTCTTCCTGAATAATGCCTCTAGAGCATTATTTTTTTTCCTAAAATCAAGGTCTGCTGTAGACATGTTCCTGTTATTTCCTTTTTTTCAGCAACTTATTGGTAAAGAAAATATGACCCTCCAAAAATTACAAAAAATGCCCCATTTTTACCGCCGTGATTACAGGACTACTAGACAAATTTGACAAGTTTTAACATAAAATAAAACGATAGGAACCTAGACATACTCTTTTTTTTTTAATGTAAAAAACAATTGAATCGGCTCTGTTTTCGAGGAGAAAAAAGGGGAATACGAAACGTCGATCTCGTCAATTTTTTTTGTGATACAATCGGTCTGAGCTGCAGCTATTCCTATCGCACTCTACGGAGGCAGACTTGAGGTAACACGACGGCAATAGTTTCTTCAAATACCTATTTTTCTAATTCCTCGTAGCCCCTGTTTCCTCTTAATGTGAATGCCTAATAGAAGACTTGTGCGATTATAATGAACCTGTTCTGACCCATGATTTTCTTGGCGTATATTCTATTCAACTCGTTATTTGACCGGTTTATGTTGTAGGTTGTCTGTTGTCTTTAAGGCATTTATGAATCGGTAAACCAACTGCATGCAAACTGCTCTTGACAATATTTGGCTTGTTAAATGGCACCCCGTCTGCATTCAAATTGCAAGCCAAATCCATGTTTGGATCAGTAATGTCAAATGCCTGTCACGAATACCTATAAACAGCTCAAAACATCAAAGCTTATCTCCATGATGAACCAAAAAGATTTTTCCAACGAAGACAATATCATTTTAATCTATTCGTGAACGAAAACAGAAAATAAAATAAAAGAGCATCAGGAAATGTTACTGTTTTAAATGGCATTGCACTTTCTAGTAACAGCGCCAAAGAATTGAGGTTTAAAAACTGGTTCGCATGTAATGACAGAGATTGTGTGGTTGGTGTATTAAGAATTGGTGATGTTTATAATGTTTTACTGTACGTGGTAAGTGTGATTTGATTTTAGTAATACAGAAAAAAATGGTTTTTATACCATTCCCCCTCTAAAAAGCTTATTTTATTCACTGAAAACAGTGAATAAAAAGCACTTTTAATCACTGTTTTGGTGTTTGAATTTAAAACACACCAATACTCCTTGTGCAAAGAATACTCGAAATACAAACTTCTTGTGCAAATAACTCCTCGAGATTTGCTTGGTCGACATTTTCGACAAGGAGTTTAGCATGAGAATTAAAACTGTTTTGTGTTTTTTTCTGTCTTTAGTAATTTGGCGCTAGAAATAATATAAGTTGTACGAACACAAATTGTTCCAATTTTAATGTGTATTTTAATTAATTTAAGCTTCCTTTTTTCTTCATTAAATGTATATTTTCGCTTAAATCTTTCTTTTTCTCGTAGTCATGGTATAAAGTATAGTATGCAACTCTTGAATAAAACGGATTTATATCGAGGGCCATGAATCACTCACGTCGCTCAAGATTCTAACACTTGAATCACTCGCTGCACTCGTGATTCAATCATCATGAATTAGAAGTCGTTAGAATCCTTCACTTGCTCGTGATTCATCTATGGCCCTCGCTTTAAATCCGTCCTTTATTCACTAGTTGCATAATACATTTTGTTGAAAATCCTTCACAACAAGAACTTTAAGCACAGATTTTAATAATGATTTCTTGTACAGTCATATCAGTAGGCTGCCCTTAATTGACTAAGTATTTTAAATAGATTTGTTTTCGTTTACTAAGCTTTCTAGGAGAAATCGTACAAAAAAATGTTTTTATGTCAAAGCTTTTAAGCCCGTTAAAAATTACTTTTTGTTTAAACCGACTCTCTCTTTCAATGATAATATTAAAAACACAATGGCATACTAAATCTTAAATACTATTGTGACAAAACATTTGAAATCTTAGAACACAGATTCTCCATTTAACCCAAACCATTTAGGCTCTAACATCTACATACCTACTAAAGTCTAAACTACTAACATCAATATGGTCCCACATCTGCCCTAATTCTACCCAATCTGTAAGACCAATGTTAGTCTATCATAGTTGAACATAACAACATGATTAGTCTCTATACTAACTACTATCTTGAACTTGGATTTCTAGATTATTGTGTGGAAGCATCTACATCGCCACATACGAAGTACGCATCACACTGACGTCACGTAAAATCCTACATAACGCAAGCAGAGCTTACTGCGCGACTGGCATATATACAACGTCCCGGCAATAATCGTCAGGCAGTTGCCCACCAGACACAACACCCGTCTGGTTGGAGGGTCTATAGAGAATGAGTGAACTTTACACCCTGTTCCTTATACATCTATAATTGCATGACGTTGGCTTAGGGTAAGGACATGGGTCATTATAGATAAGATTAGGTCTAAAGTTGTAAACTAGTGTAGGTAGGCAGTCTTAGTTAGGAACGTTATCAGTTGTTATTCGTATGTACTATGGACGTACTGGTGTCATTAGTAGGATTGACGAATGAGTAGTTAAATCAGTAATGTATGACATACATATTAAACGTGTATCATAATATCGATAAAAAAGCAAAATCAAAAAGAGTTCTGAGAGATTTCAACGATCACTGTCCTACGTTGCCACTATATAGCATTAGATTATATATAATGCAAATATCTATGATGAAATGCCATTTTGTAATTATATGAGAAACAAATTAAATGAATCTACAGTATGTTAAAGACTAGGGGTTACATCAAGAGGCATAGATAAAAAAAACAAAATACCCTTCAGTGGAGCGTTTATTAAGAAAGTGGGCAACGTCGCAAATAGATGTCAAATATTTCGCTGTTTTGATTAATTTGGCAATATTTTCCAAATGCCTTTTTTACACCTAAAACGGTTATAACATCAAATTCAGTGTTATCATTCTAATTCATTATTAATATTCTAGTTCGCTTGTTAGCCACATTTCAAATTTCCATACAGCAATATTGTCAAAATAGTCAAAACAGGCAAATATTTGACAGCTATTTGCAATAGTGCCAACTTTAAGGATAAGCGCTCTTAATCACAAACATATTAACCATTAATAACATTATTAAATTAAACAGTCACAAGACGTTTCCATCAATGTTACAATCAAGACAAATTATGTCTAATTAATAATCGGTTAATCAATTTATAATTAGATAACATTGACAATAGCCATCAATGAAAGCAGTAATGTGTATGGGATGTTAAACTATTTCCTATTTTGCATCAGCCTATTATGTTCCCACTGCTGGGCCACAGGCCTCCTCTGTTCGAGAGGGAGTGGGCTGTAATCTACCACTCGGGCCCAGTGCGGGTTGGTAGATGTCAGGTCTTCGAATTTTTAGGTTCTAGGACATGCTGGTTCCCTCACAGAGAACAGTGGTAATGAAATTATTAAACAAAGTAAAGCGCCTGCCTGGGTTTGAACTCACAACTCGTAAGTCGGTGTCGTTACCACTGGGCCACCACTACTCTCCTCGTTTAACATCTGACAAAATAAAATGAGAAATTTATATTAGGAATTCTAATACGTAGGTATATAATAAGGATGCCATTACCGCAACATTAAATGACAATAACTAAACAGTTAAAGCTGTCTATCTATATATCTATTTAGCACGTAAAGTCCCATTGCTGGGCAAAGGCCTCCCTCTGCGTTTTCCGTACACGTCCGTCCATTTCCATTGCGGGCCACCCTTTCGGTAGGAGCTAAAGCTGTGGTAGGTGAACATAAATAAGTCTTAGGAAAAATGTATACAGAATGAACAGCAATACTCTTCTGTATATCAGTAACACCATGGATGAATCACCAATAGAATCTATCATCCCAGCCCAGGCCCAACATGGTGTGGTGTATATAGTAATATCTTGGATTAAACATTTATACTAGAATGTTTTTCTTACACACACCATATATAAAACCAGCCGTTACCTTTTTCAAGAGAGCCTACTCCAAGAATCATAACTCAAGGAAAATACAAACCTATTTACCTTATCTCAAAGAGTTTATAAAATCCTCCTTACAAAGCTGTTTCACAAATATATTAGCATAGGAAAATAAAGACAATATTCTAACAGGGTAGGTACTAAAAGTAAACTGTATAAAATAAACACCTCATCCAATAAAATCCCTCATATAAAAAGAATCATAAATAACAAATGAATGTTGATAATAGAAAGTTACAGAGGAAGGACGAGACGACTATCATAAGAAAACCGGTGCCAAGTGGGACGCCTTACAAATACTTCGGTGGCTACACTGACAGATTCGCGAAGCGAGTGGAGTGGTGCGAATATAGTTTTGGGAACAAACGCTCTTGTATTTTAGAGGAAGATTTAGAAGTTGGCGTTTGGTTTTGTATGAGTCATTTATTAAGAAAATATCAAGGATTTTTTCATTTCAGTTTTAAGTTCTGTATTTATATTTTAAATTATTCAATAAATTTGTTATCGTGAGGAAACCAACATGCCTGAGACTAACCAAACGAAAGAAGATGACTTTATTGGAAATACGATCAAGATCAATATCCACCAATATGTATCGGATAGGTTGATTTCGGCCGTTATTATTTATTTTATACTCTGTCATAAAAATAATTTCACAAAAAAAATGAACGGACTTCCAAAAAAACATTAACAAAGCGAAAAATACTACCACTACTTGCTATGTAAAGAACAGTGACAGGACGTATTATAACATCATCCAGATACACAAAGTTAATAGTATAGTAGTAGTTAAAATAGTATCATCGAAAGTAACTCAAAAACTACCCAAGTAAAGTTAGTAAAATTTATAAGGGACCATTGAGCAAGCTTTTTCTACCAAATAAAAAATGTTTTTTTAAATCGGTCTACAATTGATCACAATATCGAATAGCATATATTAAAAAAAATACATACAGACGAACATATAACATCCCCCCTTTTTTAACAAAAGGAGACCTGAGTCCCAGAATTAGAAAAGTTATACGCTAGTACGATTAAAATACGCTAGTACTTTTAGTATTCATGTTTTATTATGAACAAGCTCGAATTAAATTCGGAGCCATTGTCTACCAACACAAGTTAATCAACAATGCCACTAATATTTAATTAGCAGGCTGTTGTACCGAGCTTAGAAGAGGGGCTTAAGGCGTTTCCTACATGAACACTCATTTGTAATATTACCTCTCGCACACCCTATACACTAATTAACCATTTTGTATACCATTTCCATAGATCTCAGTTTCCTACCAGTTTCAAATTCTAGTCATCTAAAAACTATGTTAATGTGCCAAATAGCAACCTGTTTAGTCATAAAAACCGAATCGATTTCATTTGATATTTGAGACAGAGAAAACATGGAGTGAAATTTCTTTGAACAGTCAACCTCACAAAGAAAGTATTATGACTAAACTAAAGTAAGCTCTTCCAGCATGGTCATGACTTAGTCATTAATTCTGCTGAGAGATGTTTAATCATCATCTTTTCTGAGGTCAGTAGGTAAACCACTCACGAATATGTACCTAAAGAATTTTGGTAATTACGTTAGCTGATAAAGCCTGATTATTATTTTCTGAAAGTTATGTTACATTCAAGGTAATCTTATCTTTCTATCCTGCTTGAACTTAGAAATTTCCGAAAAACAGTAAATGTTTCTGATATTCCTTTCCTTTATAAAACAGATATAACGTAGTTTCAATTAGATGGAAGCAGTCACGATTACTTTAGCTTTTATTTAAAAAAATGTTGGTAACAAAAATTTCGTCTTGCTGTGTCCCCCAACCTTATTAATTCAGATGAAAATATCTTACTTGTTTTGAATACGCGAGCTGGCACACTTTTGATCAAGTAGTTTGTTGTCCATTCCTTATCGGCGCTTTTTGGCATTCTTCTCGATCTCACCAATGGGTTGTGACAGATTCCGTTGTTTTGCATTTTTGGGCGTTTCACCTTTTATGTTGATGTTCTTTTCTTATCTGAATGAGTACTATTTATATAAATCTATATTATAGTACTTGAATAGCCTGTGTTACAACTTCTACCAAAGTATATAAATTATATTATAAGTGTGCCGGTCAATGTAAAAAAGGCCTTAGCATAGTTTTTTGTAATTTTATAAGATTTAAAAGCATTAATGCTTAAGTTGATACTGAACATACCGTTCCTTATAAGCTTTATAAAATCAGTAATTTGTATGAGCTATGTACGATTCATATTCATTTATTTGCAAAAACATGTGTAGATAATATAAATGGTATGATCCTTATTATAGGTGTAACAAGGTATTTTTTGGCTCAACATGTGTGACCATGGCTGGTGTACAAATTAGGTTGAAAGACAATAAGATTTAACAATAAAAACACAAACAAAGAACAAGAACAAATACAATACAAGAAAAATACAAAGAATAATAATATAAATAAATCAACAATTAACATTAATATTACATTAAAAAATTAGGTAATAGCCATGCGGTTCAAAATAAATAGAATAGATTCAGTCAGTATCTTCAGAACAATTTATAATTTAAAAAATCATTACCATTATAATAGGCTATTTCTGTCAGTATTTTTTAAAATGTTCTCTTAAACTGGTCTGTATTTAATTTCTTAACACAGTATGAATACTTGATTATAGTTATTATTTATTATCTTATGACGTTACTTACAGACATGTTCGTATTTATAAGTGCGAGGTTATAAACATTTTCTAATTCTTGTTACATTCGACTGATGTATAATTTATTTACCGCTGCCAAACGTATGTGATCAAAATGTATAATGGTTCCGGGGAAAGTATGAGGCGTGGTCGAAAAAAAACATCTGTTTTGGAGAAAGAATATAATGATGATAGATGGTGCTACCTCATTGTATATTCATTACAAAGTCAAGGTTTTTTATTTTGATCGTCTAGGTTATAAAAAAATAACCGAGGTTATTTAGAGGCTATAAATATTTTTTTACTAACAATATAGAGATTAGGAGAACAATATCCTCAGGTACTCACTTTAATTCTGAATTTATTACCAAGATACTTTTGTTGGAATATTAATTTGAAACTTTTGATGTAAAATAAAATCATCGACATACGAGACTCAAATAATAAAACTTTATCAAATCAGCTACAACAGTCCAAATCAGCTATAACAGTCCAAACCACCTGACAAGGCGTGAAATTTTACGTAAACAATGTCATCTTAGTTCAAGAGTTTTACAGAAATATTTCTCAAATACACCTCACATTGATAGTATCCGCTGTGTGTGTCTATAAAACTTTATAATTACAAATTGCGACGAGTCTAACAAGAAATATGACCTGTCTCGCAACAGGTCTCTAGGTATCTAGTATTAATTATAGGTGTCCTTAGTGCGTGGACAGGGATGCATGCGGAGGCCACTGTGTTTGTAGGTAGTGCGCGTTTTCATAACACAACGATATTTTAGACAACATTTTTATGATATACACTTCAACTAATTTTAAATACCAGTGTGACTTTCATCATGAGTAAACTTGGATTTATAGTCAAAGCATATACACAGTCAATATCTATTTATAGTCTGAACGTGCTTTCTGAGGCACGAGTGTGACACCGCTCACTTCCAAACTCCGAACCGTTGGTCCGCGTCTCTCACCGGTCGTGTCGGATTGCCGTCTACGCGTGTCTACGCACACACTTGTGCACTATAATGTCTCCCGCACTGAAGGCTAATCTCCATTGAGATTGGCCACCATGGCCGAAATACGGTCTGGAGGATTATATAGACTGAAATTGCCAATATGGCTTGAGTAAGCCTGGTGATCAATGTTCGTGTATGAGAAGAAGCTTTGTCCTGCAGTGGGATATCATCATTATGTCATATTTTATACGATTCAAGTACTTAAACCTTGAGCTGACCTGGCGTAGTACAGAGTTTCTATACAATAAGAGGCCAGCTTATACTGGATTTGTTCACACTGACGTACAGCTGTACTGAGACCACTGCTCATAAAATCTTGCTTAAGAGCGTGCATTCTGAAAGTGGGCAACGTCGCAAATAGAAGTCAAATATTTCGCTGCTATGATTAATTTGGCAATATTATTAATGTTCTAGTTAGCGATATTTCGTATTTTCATACAGTAATATTGCCAAATTAATCAAAACACGTAAATATTTGACAGCTATTTGCGACGTTGAAAAACTTTTAGAATGAACTCTTAAGTAAAACAATACAGTCACTTCACACCAAAAGTAAGTAATTATTCTCAGCACCGGGTCAGCCGGTTAATGACCAGCTCGACACTAGCTGAGAATTTCCAAGAATGATATAATTGTTATAAAAGTATAGAGCGACAACTGTGGATTATGCGACGCCTATCAGAAGAGTCAACCGAGTAAATCGAGTGTTTCTGCTTCGTTATAGTGATTGCTATTGACAATAAACTATTGCTTTTATTATTGTTTTTTTAAATCTATACTATATTTTAATATAATGAACCAGAAGAGTTTTTTTGTTTGAATCTCTCGAACTAAGTCGAATTTGAAAAATTCTTTTGCATTTGATGAGCCCAATTCTTGAAGAAGCTTATAGGTTATTAACATCACGCTACCTACCTACCTATTCAAAATTTCAAAAGTCATTTATTCAAACTAGGCTGAGAATCAGCACTTTTCGAACGTCAAAGTTACATAAAGACAGTCCCCCAAACAGCCCATCCTTCACCACTTTCTAGTGCTTTAGCTGGGAAGTAGAAAATGGCGCAATAAACTCCCAAGCAGCACTGCTGTCTGTTCAGTTAGAAAAAAAAAAATGATTCTATATATAATAGTATTTATAATAATATTTTATATTAAAACTAGATTTTTTTTATATTAAAACGCGGGTGAAGTTGCGGATCAGTCGACTATATTTTTATATTAACGAATGGATGGATGAGTGGTTCTAACAAACTCCCAAACTATCTTATTACAAAACAAGGTTTATCTTCAGATCAGATTTAAACCATGGAGCCGTTTTCGAATTTCGAACGTTATTTCGACTACGGTAAAGTTCTTACAACGACAACAGTACCGGGCTATTAGTTCTCAGTTTTGTATAAAGAACTATATTTCAATCACAGTTGTGTACGTTATTTTTACAAAAACTGGCTCGATGTTTTAAAACTTTAAATCACGTCAAAAGAATAACCTTGTTCTATCCAAAATATACTAGGTACCTACAATGAACACAAACTCTCTATCTACTTACATCGTTATCTATCAATCTAGTTTATAAGTACCATCGTATATAGATTGATGGCACTGCAGTCACGAGTAATGAACGTATCGGAGTATCGGATGATCGGTCGGTGTGCAGAGTGTTACGGGACTGATATGGATGACTTTTTGTTAGTGTTGCCTAGCTTCTAAACTATGGGACAGAGTTTTGGATGGAAATGTTGGTGGATGGATATGTTTTTGATACGTCTGATTGGGTTTGATTGAAAAAGAACATAAGACACTTACATATCTATTAGAAATGAAACAATCCTAACTACCTAACTAAAGCCACTAAAAAAAATATAAAAAAATTGAAAGTTTGTATGATTGGATGTTTGTTACTCAATCACGCAACAACGCCTGAACGGATTTAGATGAAATTTGACACACAGATAGTTTATAACCTGGATTAACACATATAATACTTTTCATCCCGGTAGTACGTTTCTGTTGGATAATTTCCGACCTCCACACGGGCGAAGCCGTGGGCGAAAGCCAGAAAATTATAAATGCGAAAGTGAGTTTGTTAGTTTATTCTATGAAATGCCAACTATTTCTATTTTTATAAACACTATGTTGATTAGTTTTTACTGAGAGTTATGTAAGGCCTTGTAAAGTGAAATGTTATAAAATTAATTATTCATGCAATGAGTTGCATGCAATTTCAGAATTTTTGTCAATCAAATTAGAAATTATCAAATTATCAAAAGTTATTATCAATATCTATCATAATTTTACTTTTAAATCGTTTTATTTCATTATTGCTAGAAATTCAATTTAAATATGTCTGTCTAGAAAAATGATGAATAAGATTAGAAAACGTTAAACATAAGATAGAATAAGAAATACCTAGGTTTGTAGAAATCTTCTAAGTCATAAGTCTAAAATACCTACATAATATTCACGGTATGGTCAGCAAGTTAATTATCCTTATGATAACATTCCCGGGTCAGACAGTGTTATTGGTTTTCCCATCTGGAATTTCTCAGTAGCAGCCCGGAGTCCAGATTCATGCCCGGTTGAAGGCAATAGGCTCGCCCTTAAATATAACTGGTACAATGTGGATGTACCATGGGTACACCTCTGCCTAACCCTTCGGGGAACACAGGCGTGATGTTATGTTATTATGTTACTAAAAGTCAAATAAGGACTCATTTTACTAATTATGTAAATCAAAACATTTCTGAACCACTTTAGCGCTATTCCCTCGAAATTTCTCAACAATGTGTGTTAATTACTAAACATTTACAAATAGAATTTATTTACCGAAGTATTATTTGTTTAACAAAGTTTTGGATAAACTGTATTCATAATTAACTTACACATAGGTGATTTAGGGGACACGAGACGAATAGTTTTTGACCGAATAATATAATACGATGATGGTTCATAAATGTCACTTCATCTAACCCACACTGGGCCCGCGTGGTGCACTATGGCCCACTCCCTATCACAGAGAGGAGGCCTGTGACCTGTGAATAATGTTCCGACTGCTGGTCGGAACCTTATTGGCTGATTGATAATGCTAATATAATTAATATCGTCTAATAATATGTCATTAATTTTAAATTAAGGGTTACTATCCACGCTATTATTATACACGCGCGCCTCAAAGAGATGTCAGCAACTGAAGGGGTCTGATAGGACCGATGCCTGCCGGGGTTGCGGGAAAGTCCGAAAGGGACACCGTGGCCCCTGGCAACGTACAGGCAACTGAAGGAACACGGGTGGGTTTTAGTCAGTAAGAGTCTGACACGCCCTCTCGCGAGAGCGGGAGATTTTGATAATTTCCCAAACCAAAAAAAAGGGTTACTATTATCATAAGGTTCCGAGATCAAACCTTCTCGGATTCTGACTTTTCGGATTCATGTACGTATTGTATAATTATCACTTGCTTCAAAAACGGTGAAGGAAAAACATCGTGAGGACCGAGGAACAGGCATGCCGGAGAAATATTTCTCGACGGGATGTGAAGCCAAATCAGAGGCCCATGGGTGGCATAAAAACTCTGACACCAAGTTACTCACTAACCACACGATAAAGAAGACTATAACTTCGCTCTGTTCTTTATGAGACAAAATGAAATTCTCTTATCAAAATTGGGCTTTAATGGCGAGAAAACGTGGAAAAAAGCAGCCAGCATACTTGGTTTATTTAAACAGACTCAACATTTTGAAAGTCATGCCGGTCATACTCGGCTCAAACACCAAAAAATTAATTTAAATACAAATCTGCATTAATTTCCAAAAATATACTTTTATTACATTTTTTGTAAGTTGAAACTTGAATAAAAACACTAAATAAGCAACATTTATCATTTAGCTAGGACAGATTGAGGTTGGACGGTAAAAACTGTCTGACTTTTTGTTTAAAATAAAATAAAAGTAGGATAAGTTAGTACTATCAAGAAATCATCTCAATTCAAGAGCCATTTCCTGCCGAATACAGACTAACGAAACTCTAATATACAAAGTTTTTATATGAAGCGTCTGCTTTCTAAAACTAAAAAAAAGACATTCAATTATAATTTTGGTTTCATTATGTATGTTGACCATGTCATCGTATCCTGAATTTTGAGAAACGAAAACATTACAAAAAAATGTAATGCCATTACCTACTGGTTTAGGTACTAACATTCATCGAGTTTTTATTTAGGAAGATGATAGTCAAAAATTATCGACTGACTCGTGAGCCTCAATATCGATTAGTATTTTGTTGAAAGTAGAAGAAGTAGCGCATTTATCATTATTAACCTTCACTTTTCTCCACCAATTTCGAAGCCTTAAAGTCTACATCGGTTATCATTGTAACTGAACTACAGTATTTGGTGCAAATATTATTATTTACGGAAGAATTGAATCCTATTTTCAGCTCTAAAAAATTTCATGGGCCTTTCTTTACACCATTAGTACAAATTAGATTAAATAGTAGGTACATAAATCTCTATTTACCCAAGAGGAAAGCAATGAGCAGACAAATGAGAAATGGAGGAAACTCGTACCGAATCGAAAGCGACTGATTAGTCTTAATCATCCACGCTTCTGTTAAAACAAACGTTTTTGACGTTATTCATTAATGATATCTCATACAGTTAATATTCGTACAGTTGAATAAAATCTTAAAAAAAGTATAATTATATGTACTGAAGGATTTGTAGATACTGAAGACGAAGTTCTAGACTTCGTATAAAACAAAAGGCCATCAAGTAATTAATGAAGAAACCGGTCATCGTCAAGTTTGTTAGTTTCGTTTTTCTTCTTCGTGGGTTTTACTCAAGACCAGTTCCATGTCGTTAAGATTTGTTTTAATTGGGCCTAAAACTAGTTGAAAAAAACCAAAGAAGAAGAAGAACATAAATTACACTCATCAATGTTTTATTTCTTAAGTAAATACTACCCTAATAAAAACTTTTGCCAAATTCTTAACGAACACGACTAACAACAAACTAATAACCATAGCCTCTATAACTGGTTAATTAAAAAACCTTTAATTATTGATGAGTTCCTAATCTTCGGCTCCATCACAACCGGTTACTCGGCTGACCCCTTTTACATTAATGTTTTGATAAACAGTTGATGGTTTCTCTTTCGTTGCCATATCACCATGAAAATTATTGCATGTAGGTAAATATCTACATAGCAAGATCTGATTAGCAACAATAATGTAGACTTGAATAGGATTCATTGCCTGCTTCGGTACGAAGTTATAAAAATGATGTTAGCAAAAACGGCAATGGAAGTATACAATAGCGTGCAGCTCAATGAACATATCGTTTGAGTTGCACACCAGATAATTATAAAGTTCATAATTCTGTTTCAGAATGTTGTTGATGAAATTAACGTTGCGTGTTGTTATTGTTAGTTTTCTCCTAGTGAATGGACAGAATTATGAATTTCGAGATTAGTTCAGACAATTCAACATTTGTAAACCGTATTCTAGTAGATAATACTGAATTAGATAGCGTTGAACTAGTTCCAACGAAGACCTAAATAATCACCTAACAAAATTGGAAATAATGATTATTATAAAGACCAAAAATTCGAAGACATGACATCCACCTACTCGCACTGGGCCCACATTGTGGATCAATACTATCTCTCAGACAGTAGACTTGAGTCCCAGCAGCGGGATCATTAAAGGCTTATATTGGTGTATAATTATAAAAACTTGATATACAAAGAAAGTATTGACAATAAACAACATAATCTTGAACTTAGTTAAACTGAAGAAGATAAAAAAGATACGTGACTACAATGCCACGTAAAAAAAATTAAACATGAAATAAACTCTAGTGTGAGCGCAAAAACTACGTAGAAAGTATTAACTGATCATTATATCGTGGTATTCTAAGAAGGCAACTAAGAGAAAGAGTTATTGCATGTAGATGAGGCTGTAATTTTCTTTTCCTTTATCTATTATAGACTTAACATATTATATAACAGTTCTTAGAATCATAGATATATTGAATATGATTTATTACACCATAAGAGTAACAATGATACTGTGCAATTATATTGAAGGGAACTATACTTCATTTTCAATAAGCTCGCCTCCTGTTACATGAAGCTCTAACTTGACAGGTGACCTGAGGGGATATACCACTGCCGTCGCAGTTCCTACCCTTTCGGAGATTACTGTGTGCTTCAATTTAGGCAACATTTCTCTTTCTGGTTGTATACACAGTCCATTAGTATTTACACTTTACTTCCTTGTCATACGTCAAACCACTCAATCATTGCATTGACCCCAATTTTAACATCACTGACGTCATCAAGGATATCAAATTCCTTTTCAAAATAACTTTATTACGTACCATTGACACGCTTTAAATTTGCTTTACATATCGAGTAAGGGAAAGTATCACAATACATGCGAACTTTCCCTATAGGCGATAGGTTTACTTATAGTGAAATATCTCTAGTAAAAAGTGGATTCTCTAGTTGAAAGCTGGAGGAAAACAGGTGATTGTGATTCTTGGTGTTGATTATCCCGTCAATGCAGACACGTGTCATATTTTTTGTGGACTAGAAAACTGGTTATATACTGGTGAATAGGATGTTGTCAGTATTCATGTTGGGGATTTGATGATTTGGCCTAGTTTTCATGGTTAACTTTTTGACGTTTATAAATAATAAGTTATGGTACTAGTTGACGAAAATGGTTCTATAGGAGTAAATAAAATTTAGTAAAATTCGCAAATGTTCAGCAACAATTTCTAAAAAACCGAGAGTAAAAGGAGAACTAAATAACAATACGTTCTAAAAAACAACAAAAAAAGAGTAGGTACTCACAATAAAGAAATTCCGCAGAAACATGTCGGAACTATCACCGGAAAAAATCCAATCGTGTAAAAGTGAAATTTCGCGAACAGTTCTTTTAGCACGTGTATTTCACAAAAACCTGTTAATTTTAACACATATACACAGAGTTCCACTATATCACAAATTGCACTTCGTTGGTTTTCGGTGCGTGACGACGCGTAATCCGTCCGAATTGCCACCGGCCACTGGAAACACAGGACCTCTCCCTACTCTCGCGCACCTGGTCAAAATCGTAGGTCAATGTTACTGTCAACTTTCGATATACATAAGTCGGTGTTTTTTATTATTTTGCGATATTCCGAAGCAGAAACGAGTTTTCCGTTCGGGTTTGCGATGGTGAATGGATCTTTCTCGCATGTTTTGTCCCTTTCTTGCGCGGGCGCCGATGCGGTACCATTGTTTTTCTGAGTGAGAGACTTTCGAGATTTATTTGAAAGTTCTTCGATGACATTTATGAGATACGCTCAATTTGAGGAGATGATTTTGGGATTTGATATGTTATTTTGTATTTAATCATGTCATTTTCGTTTTCAAGCAACGAAACGAAACAATATGTTGTTGTTTTTTTCCGCTTTTAGATTTCGAAAAAGGTAAAGCATTTGCATTGCATTGGTTTATTATTTTTTAGTTAGTTCCGAGTTTGATTTGGGGATTGGATATACATAAAAAGTGTATTAAAGTGGGCTTCTTGACTTTTTGCTAGAAATTGAGTAGACTGGCTGTATCAAATGAATTAAGCAAAACTTAACTATTTCCTTTTCTTTTTCTCAATTTAGAAAACTAATATAGGTACTTCCGATTTTCTGCCATTTCTGATGGTTCTATCGAAAACAATATAATATTGTTTGATAGAAAAATATACCTAGTCGATGTTGCTTTTTTTTTCGAACTTATAAAGCGATGGATTAACAAGTTGTTTCAAAACGATCCAAATTCCGATTGATCGTGTATTACATAATTAGGGTACTGATTTGGTTAGCCTTTTTTCTTGCATAATGCCGTTACCTCCTTCCAAGTATAGCAGACATCTGATTCTCTATTCGCGATAAACGCGCATGATGACTAATCGACTATCATTCGTAGCCCCGCTAGGTCACAGCAGGTGAACGCTCTTGACCGATTGGCGCACAACTGGTCACCGTGACGACATCTAGTAGAAAGCTGCAGAAGTGCAAGTCTAGTTTGTGACCATATAAGGAAAACATTGAAAATTAATGCTAAAATAGTTCTTAAAGAGGAAATGCTATTAGCTAAAGTGTTTTATATTCTCATCGATCAATGATTTTTTCAAGGGGATTCTTGAAAACTACATTACTTTTTAACCAAGGGTCTGGGCCTGAATATATGTAAGATTTTTATCACTGAAAGGTCTTCCTCCCCCGAGAGCAGTTTTCAGTAAATGCAGAAACTGAGTATAGCCCCAACATATCTCGAGGTCTACTAGTTAAGTCCTCCGACAACCTTACATTACACTTAACAGATTTTGACGTCATTTGGCTGAAACAATCATGTCAGTGCCCATTGAAAAATTCTGGGCTATACAGCCCAAAAGTCATTTAAATTATCGGTAAATTATGAACAAAGGTAAAGTTTAATCGTATTGATTTCTCCCAAAGTTATTGAGACTATCGGAGCATTAATCCTATGGGGACACATGCATTCGATCAAACATTATATAAATACAAATTTACACAAACGTATTTACATGATTTAAAAACAGACTTAAAATACAAATATAGAAAAAAATATTTCACATAAATCTACATGGGCTAAGTGCACGATTCCAATTGGTCGTTTCCTTTGGAGAAGAGCCGGCAAGAAACTCCGCGGTTACTCTTTTAAAAATAATTGGCTTTTACAATATTTTCAAATAACAATTTTCAAATAACAGTGTTATTAGGTATGGGATGACAGTGTAGGTCTTTCACCAAAGCCTTTTAAAAGCTAGTTTTAAGGACTACTACTAAGACTTCTGTATATTATTTCATAGTACCTATCTCTGACCAATAGCTCAATTCACACAATATTATACAAGTTTTATGAACTTTCTTCACTTTCTTCTGATTGTGTAAGTCAGACGAAAAATGAATTATCTTTACGGTAAACTGCTCTGGAATGATAAACTGATGACGTTGTTGCGTGACAATGATTATTGTTGAGGTAGATTGTTTTATGAGACTATTTGTCGAAGTACATAATAAAAGAAATTGGCAATGTGCTGATTATGAATGGTGAGAGTGTTCCAGAGGATTAAATTTAATGCTAATAATATTATTATTATTATTATACCCAAGACTTGGTCTATATCGATGATACACAATAATTACCAGTCGGGGGTGCGGCGAATGTACAAGTATCTACCGGGCCCCCGACACATGGTAGTATTAACTGCCCCGCTGGACTTGTGGTCGCAAGCGCGACTACTGAGCGTGGGTGGGGTCCTGGGTTCGATTTCCAGGTCGGGCAAAGTGTTATTGGGTTTTTCCATTTGGAACTTCTTAGTAACAGCCCGGAGTTTGGAAGTTGGCGGTGTGATACCCCCGTGCCTCGGAAAGCACGTTAAGCCGTTGGTCCTGCGCCTGATCTCTCTCCGGTCGTGTTGGATTGCCGTCCCATCGGACTATGAGAGTGAAGGAAGAGAGTGCATCTGTGTCTGCGCACACACTTGTGCACTATAATATCTCTCGCGATGAAGGCTAGTCTCCGTTGAGATTGGCCGCCGTGGCCGAAATACGGTCTGGAGGATTATACAACGTGTAACGTTAGATGCGCAAAACCTGAAAATAGTTTGATCAGAATAACGAGCAGAATCAATTGAACCACTTTTTAATACAGGTAACATTTTCAAAAAATCTTCATTAAAACGTTGCCGTGTCTATTTATTAATAGGTCAAGCCATCACATGCGCAAACCCGCCAAAATAGGTAAACAAACACAAATTGCTGTCGACCAATTTAAATTTTCTCATACGCGGGATAATAGTAGCTTTTATTTCAATGCAAATACGAATCTTCCATACAGTACCATGAATAAGACAAGAGCGTCGCCGCAGACGCAAGAAATGATCAGAATTGCCACTAAAACTAAAACAGCACATAAAAACATTTTTAATAAAAAAAAATCTCCCCGAAATACATCAATTATTGAAATAAAAATCAGTTGGGGTGTCTGAGGTTTTGCGCATTCAACGTTTTATAATAGTAATTTAACACGTTGTATAATAGTATTAGGGACAGTGAGGTGTTAGTCAGTAAGAGTCCGATTACTCTCCGTACTCCCCCGACGGAGGGTATTTATGAAGATTTCCCTAGGGAATAAAAAAGGATGTATCATAATCATACTGACACTTAGGCCTGCTCTCATTAATAGAGCGAGGGCCGAAATCAACCATTTGGGCCTAATGAAGGATGTTACAAATGTTTTCTAACTTTTTGTTCTAGGCCATGGTTTCCTCACGATGTTCCAAGAACAAGATATGGTCTTGAAAGTCGCTAATGCACAAAGTAATTTTTCCTTGTCTTCGTTATTTGTTATTGAAGTGAAAACTCCGCTGGTAGGCACAATTTGATATATTAGAGACTACACTCTAACGAGTGGCGTGGGTGACAATTTTCAAACAATATTACAACGTTTTGTAACTTTCTTTTACTTTCTTTGAATTTCGTCAATATTACGCCCAAAAAATAAGATGTAATTTAAAATGGCTATATTAACGAATCTTCGTAAACACTTTGGATAAGTGGCGTTTCAAAGTTCGAAAGTTATAGTAAACATTTCATAGCGATCCATGAGAGGTCCAGTTGAAAACCAGCGTCAGACACTAGTTGTCTGGCATTTATGCTGAACTGGGCCTATTTGGCACAGCCGTGAGGCACACGGTGCTATTCTAAGTTATTTTATTTGTTTTGTTTTGTGTAAATTGTGTGCCTTGACCTGAGTCAAATAAATTTATTTTCTTTCTTATTTCTTTCAGATAGATTAACCAGAACTTTCAAAAAGCTATAAAACAGGCAGTTAATTTTGATCATTCTGAAAATCATTCTATCAAAATCATCAACCTTATGTAAAATAGTAATATAATAATTATAATATATTGCGTAAATTAATTAGTATCGAACACATAATTAGTTTATCTGTCATTACTTAATTTTTAATTCTCTTTTACCTATATTTTATTCTAGATGCATCGTCGTCTTCACATAATAATTATATAATTAATGACACTATTTATATAATTATATGTGAAGACGATGCACCTAGAATAAAATTCCTATACCGCAAAAAAGGTAAAAAAGAATTAAAAATGAAGCAATGACAGACTCTTTTAAAATGTTTTACAATATTTTAATTATTATTGTGGTATTTCATTAACTTAATTATTTATACACATAAAAAAATAAAAAAAACTGTGAAATATATTATCATAAAGACAAGTTCAGTTTGTTATTTATGGTACAGACAGTTGTATACTTCATATAACACATGATAATATCATAATATTAAGGTCTATGACATCGTGTTCCATAAAAGACCACAAAACCGCAAACAAAACTAACAGTAAAGTGTATTGAGCGTGACCACAAGTGTTACGAAGGGATTTAAAAGTAGGTGAGACGACAGGTGATCCGCCAATATTGTGGGAATCGATCATACTTGCTGCAGGTTTTCAGAATGCCAATTCTAGTAGAATAGTCGCGATCTCATCTTAGCGATAAAGAATGTCAAAAATAATAAAAGTAATTTATTTCTACAACTTCAGTACACGTTACATCAATGAGTTCTCGACTCCTGAACTAGGCCATCCTGTATAACAGGGGTCGAGGTTTCTCCAGTTACAGTTTTTGATAGGCCTACACTGTCCTCTCATACCTATTAACACTGTCATTTGAAAACATTGTAAATACCATTTACTTTTAAAAGAGTAACCGTGGGGTTTCTTTCCGGCTCTTCTCCATAGGAAACGACCAATTGGAACCGTGCACCTAGCTTCAGACATTTCATAAGTGCCCTTGTAGGTTTATGTGAAATTATATATTTTGAATTTTAATATTTTGAATTTACATGGACCAAAATGAGAAGGCTTAGACTAAATACAATTAATTTATTTTTTAAATATTGAAAAGAAAATTTTAACAAAATGAAAAATAGATAAAAACTAAATGAACAAAAAATAAATTGGTGTTGATAATTCTAAAACATTTTCTGTTTGAGAATAGAATGGGGGTAGCATGTGGTGGTAATGGAGGTGATATTATGTGTGATGGGTGTGTAGATGTAGGTCTGTGGATGTGTGTATATACTCTGAGTTTATCCACTAGGTTAGATTACTGATAAGGTTTTCAATATAATCGTACCTATAGCTTTCAAGCCAAAGTAACTTTTCCTTTTTTTTCAGAAAATTGCTCACGTCTCTAAAAATATAGGTAGTGTGGAAAATTAGAGGTGTCTGACAGATTGAGACTGGTATTGGAATGCGAACGTTCTTGAAAACGAGAATTGCACCTCAGGTTTCAGTTCCTTGCTTTGTTAAGTTTCAATTAATTATTTCTTAACCTTTATTAAATCAACAATAGAATCAAAATACGTAGAAAATACTAGAGATATAAATGTAAGATAGTTTTGGTGCCCGTTTGATGGGTACTCCCTCCCTTTCTTCTCCTAAAATTGTTTGTCCAAAAATCATTATCCATAACACTTTTGCTATAAACTGCAGTAACCATAATGTTGAAAAATTCAAATTAAAAAAATTGTTTTACGTAATTATCTTTGCTTCTAAAACTATTCTGTCATAATATCGAGTACTATAATAATTGAATCTCCTAATTTTGGATGAAATAAAGACTACGTCCTAAAACATTTGCTAAAATGAGGTTTTAGTGACAGAAAGGAAAACTCAAACTCAAACTCAAAGCATTTATTTCAATTAAACCATTTACAGGCACTTTTGAATTGTCAAGAAGTCGGTCAGTCAGAAATATGAAGCTAGTTGCCCATTCCAAAGCGTAGTAGGTACCTATGGAGAAGAACGGGCAAGAAACTCCACGGACACTCTTTTAAATAAAAAAATTGTTACAAAATATTGGTTACACCATTAATGTTGAAATTATACATTTGTGAGGACAATGTAGAAAGACGTGCACGTTAAAAGCATCCGTAATAAAAATATAAAAACAAAGAACAATTCAAATATTAAAATAAGCCATGGCAGCTAAGAGATGACCAGTCTCTACTGACGGCGCCCGTTCACGAACATGACGCATGGATTAGCACCATTCAGCTCAACCATTTTGAAGGGAGCTAAATGATCCAACACACGCGCCACCGCCAGCGAGACATTAGAGTGAGCATGACATAATCTCAGCCGCCAGGGCACATTCAAGTCAATGAAAGACATACCCAGTACCTAAATGGTAGCTTTATAGTCAGTACATAGTACTCACACATGTGCTATGCAATTATACAATGCTAAGACATTGAATTTATACAATGCAAAGATAAATCTTCAGCAGCTCCAACGGTATTTTCAAATGCTAATTAATTAGTTTATGCTTGTGGAGCAGGACCAGCAATGAGCCAAGCATTTTTATCAATTATGTAATCCCCCAACTTATAATATGCCTGCCTACATAGTGTGCGTTTTATACAAGATTTGAATTTCGTCTCATTCAGTTGAAGTATGTGGGGAGGAATTTTATTGTAACATTTTAAACAGTACCCCATGAAAGATGAGTCTACTTTAGCCAGTCTGAAACCTGGTTGAACTAATAGATCCCTATTTCTTGTACTATAATTATGTCTATCACCTCTTTTACTAAAAAGATGTAAATTTTTTCTTACGTACATGATGTTTTCATAGATATACTGACAAGGTACCGTCATGATGTTAATGTCCTTAAACAGTTCCCTTAGAGAATCGCGCCTGCGGAGATAATATATGGCTCTGATAGCTCTTTTCTGCAGAATAAAAATAGACTCGATGTCTGCAGCCCGTCCCCACAGCAGAATACCATAAGACATGATACTATGAAAATAACTGAAATAGACTAGCCTGGCGGTATCTACATCAGTTAATTGACGGATTTTTCTGACAGCATATGCTGCTGAACTTAGCCGTCCTGCAAGAGATGTTAAATGAGGACCCCATTGTAGCCTTGAGTCGAGCGTGATTCCTAGGAAAACAGTTTTATCGACAAATTCTAGTTTCTCTTGATTCAATACTATCTCACAATTACTATTTTTAACATTTGGTAAAGAAAATTTTATGCACTTAGTTTTTTTTCCATTTAATACTAAATTATTAGCAGTGAACCAATTTTGGACCTGCAGTAGGGCGTTATTTACGTCGTCAAAATTTGTAGCACGTCTATCTACCTTAAAAATTAAGGAAGTATCGTCAGCAAATAACACCATTTGTGGTTGATTTTTTAATAAATGGAGTAGATCGTTAATATACACTAAAAAGAGGAATGGACCCAAAATCGAGCCTTGTGGCACACCCATTTTTACTTTTAAACCTAGTGAATTGATACCGTTTATTTGAACTTGCTGTTGTCTATCATTTAAATAAGATTTTACTAAATTGAGTGCAAGTTTTCCAAGTCCGTAATGTTCAAGTTTCGAGAGTAAGGTTTCGTGATCGACGCAATCAAATGCCTTGGAGAGGTCACAAAAAATTCCTATTGCGTCTTGGGCCTCTTCCCACGCGTTAAAAATGTGTCTTAATAAGGTTACACCGGCGTCGGTCGTACAACGTCCTAAGTTTCCGTGTTAATATAAGGCTTAAGGCCATACAGCTCGAAAAGTCTATCCCTACTTTTCCTGAGTCCTTTAGTTGCCCAGTCACTAAATAAAAACTTAGGGCTGATAGTCTTAGTGTTCTTTTTAAAAGAATTATCGAACTCGGTTTGGACTAACGAAAAGAATTCTTTATACAAAATATTAACATTGTTCATTGTAAAGTCCTGATTACTTAACTTACAAACTAAAGTGCTATTATATTTATTTAAATTAACAGATGTTATTGGTCTGCATTGTATTTGCACTTTTTGTATTGGAATGTTGGACTCAAAAGTTATGGTTTGACCACTGTGATCGGAAGGGAGATAATTAACTATTGCTTTATCTAAATAGTCGCAGCAACAAAACACATTATCAATACATGTAGCAGTAGTCGTAGTTATTCGGGTTGGTTCTTCAAACACATTTGACAAATTGAATGATTTGAACAGGTTTAGAAATCTAGTGGTATTTGAATTATTTTCTAAAATATTAATGTTAAAGTCACCACAGATAATTACTGATTTATTACCAGTTGCAAGTTTTGCCAAAACATCTTCCATTACTGACTCAAATGTAGAGTAGTTTTGATAATTAGGGGGTCTGTAAACGCACACTATGACATGCTTATCTAGCTCAACACAAGACAGTTCAATGCTATGTTCAACCGATAGTTCAACTATGTCCTTACGGGTTTTTGATTTGATACAACTTTTAATTAAGATTAGTGAACCACCATGCAGCATCGATTTTCGGTTATAGCAACTAACCACACTATAATTCTCATAGTTAATTAACATTTGATAATCTTTTAACCAATGCTCAGTTAAACAAATAATGTCAAACATTGTTTTTTCTAAAAACAATTCAATTTCCAATTGTTTGGAAGAAAAACCTTGAATGTTTTGATGAAATAATTTCAAGGATTTCTGCTTAGCCCCTTTTGTACAGTTAACTACAGTGCTAGAAAATACCTTTTTGTTATTAGATGTAACTATACTGTTATTGGTACTTTCTGTTGTCTTACAAACTAGTTTAAACTATTTGAGTTAACCACCTTAACATTAGTAGTATTACTAATTGTGGTGCTAATTATAGTTGACTTCGACATACTAATTATGTCTGGGTTAATATTAAAAGCTAATAGCCTAGCTATTTGACGTCTAAAACTAATGGGCAGATACACAGTATCCCTAGTCGACCTTAGCTTATCAACAAAAATGTTGGTATCAAAAAATATAAACTTGTCACTATGGTGACTAACTAAGAAATGCATGTAATTATTTAACATGTGAATGTAATTGTTTTGCCTGTTTGACAAGTGCTCAAAATATGGAAAAGCACACAAAATTACTTTCTTACAATTTAACTTCAATAGATTGGTGACACTATCAGTAATATCATCTTTTTTAACATTTAAACTATTACCTATAAGAACAGTAACAATGGCATTAGGATCATATTCTTTCCTAGTTAATGAAGACATTATTTGTTTGTAGGAATTCTGTGGCATACAATAGTTTTGAGAAGAATGACTCAGGTTGTTGCTAAGTAATTTTCCTAACCCTTTTCCAAAACTATCAGAAAACATAATGGAGCAGTAACAAACTTTACTACTACAAGGGACAGAATTAGCTTCTGATTTAAGTACTTGCAATGGACCTAGTTCAATATCCGGTGTGTCTCTATTGGGAATAGAGACCTGAGCACTTCTCAACTGGTGCGGGTCCTCCGTTACCTCAGGTTGAAGAGTGCCAAGATTGGATTTCCTTTGCAATGAAGATTGAGGGCTGCTGGAAGTCAGCGGGTCCACTTTATCTATATTAGAATTGCACATTTCCACTAACTCATTTGCAGCAAGGATATGCTCCTGAATTTGTTTTTCAGACCTCACATACTTAGTATAGAGTGACTGTAGTGATGCTTCTAGAACCTGAATTTCAGACTGTAACTGTTGAGTGTCAAACTCATAAATGTTCTTACTGTCTTCTAATTTTATTTGAAAGTTTTTTAATTTATTTATAAGAAAACCACGTTCTTTCCTTAGTTTAATATTATCAGAACTGTGTTTTTGTTGTTTCTTAAATTTATTGCATTTATTTATGATTTTATTTAGCTTTGCATATTTTTTAATTTTGTTTTGACTTACTTTATAACTACTATTATTATGTTTCATTATAGAATCTTCTGTAAGGTCTATTGTTATTAAGGAATGCGGGTTGCAAGTAGTATTTAATAATTCATTGGAATCGCTGTAAATCCGACTCCACGCAGTCTTGTCTGCCCTACCCCTAGAGTGTAATTAAAGCCCGTGTAGGCGCGGAGTGGTGAGGTGGCTCGCGAGCTGAGGAGCAGGTGGTTTTAACGCTCACCGCCGTGGCTGAGGCTGACCGTCGATTCGTCGGCTAGCAAGCCGAAGTTGCGGTGGTGAGCGTCAAAACCATCTGCGACGAGAAGCTCGCATGGAACCGCCGGAGCCCCGCAGCGCCGAAGCCGTGACAGAAACCTTTTGCATCTTTACTATCTATGTATTGTATCATTTGTATTTGATAAAATAATAAACAATTGTAATACAAAATTAGATAAAATTTAATTATAAAAAATGAAATATTAAATCATATGAATTTAGGACTTATAACTTTGATTGAAAACGGTTTTAAGTCTTTTCTATATTATTGATTGTAATATTTATTGCAAACAAATTTAGGGCGTAGTGTATTTAGGGATTTAAATTGTATGGCATGTTAAATTATGTGACATTAAGTTCGGGCAAGTTATCATTCGGAAAAATGATGATTCGAACAAAAAAAAATATGGCACTTTTTATGGATTATGGATAAAAAAGTTAGGGAACACACAATAGAGACCCGTTTTATGACAATAGACCCCGACCCCTATTACATAGAACTTAAACATAATTGACGAAAAATTGTTGTACTATAGTAACTACTTATTTGTTCTTTTGAAAACCTTTCAAAGACGCCCGGACTTAGGGTATAAGACTGGGGCGTTTGGGTTTCTTACTTCACTAAAACCACCCCGGTGGTCACCATCAGCTGAAATACACCTTTGCCTACCTCTTCGAGGAATACAGGCGTAATGTTAGAATGTAAAAGTAGAAGATATTATAGAGGTAGTATTATAGAGGAACGGTATAAAGTTCACTCATCCTCTATAGAAAAAAGAGCATTCTCCGATAAGACGGGTGTTGTGTTTGGTGGGCTGCAATACCCGTCTGGTCGCCCGACGATTGATGTCAGGACGTTGTATATATGCTAGACACGCGGTAAACTCTGCTTGCGCGAAGCAAGATTTTTACGTGACGTCAGTGTGATGCGTAGTTCGCATGTGGTGATGTAGATGCCGCCATAATAGTATATTACATGCCACCTTACACCTTTTCAAACTCATGACCCTAATCAGACATCCACACCATTTTTTTTTTTTGGGTGGGAAGTTGTCAAATGACTTCTCCCGCTCCGGGCGGAGCGGGAGGGCGTATGAGACTCTTACTAACTAAAACCCACCCGTGTTCGTTCAGTTGCCTGTATGTTACCAGGGGCCACGGTATTCCTTTCAGACTTTCTCGCGACCCCGGCAAGCATCGGCCCTAGCGGACCCCGTCAGTTTTGCTGACATCTCTTTGAGGCGCGCGTGGAACACGACGCGCCATCGAGCCAGACCTAGACATCTTGACCTATTGTAATTCCATTCCACAGATCTCCAAACTCAAGATCTAACGTAAACACAGACTCGAATATTAGAAACTAGTTTGTGAAGAATTTAGCGAGCAAGAAAGTAAAACTGATTAGTGTCCGAGAAAGCTATTAGACCGGACAAAGGCGATGCGTGTGCGAATTTAAACGAGCGCGTGTCTCGGTAGTAGAACTAATACATAAAACTAAGACTTTTGTTTTGATGAACTTATTTTTGGTTACTAGGTTTTGGCTGTGAGTTCACTCGCATCCTAGAGGAAATAAGGTCTATTTAAATCCTAGTTTCGAATTGATGTTATTTCCATTTAAACAAACATCAACTTTATAATAGTGTAAATAAAGTTGATTTTAGAATGACTAGTACTCTGTTGAATAAAGTAAAAAAAATATGAAGTTGTAGCGCAAACTGTACCTTATGTGTAGGCGTTACAGTTATTTTTCATAAAACTCGTTTTTGTTTACATGTTTGGCAAATTAATTGCGAACGCCGATTAGGTTCTTCATTTACCCGGATAAAAAGTACCTGTCTATCTTTTCAAGAGTACCATGGTTATAGTCTACTGTAGTTTTACACTTTATGCTGCGATTTTCATTGGATTTGTGTAATAATATACTTATTTTTAAATGGCAGCATCATGCTGAAAGGAGCCTTTAGGCTTTGTAACGAACCTTCTGTTTTTTATTTTCATTTAATCTAAATATGTTTTTTATACTTGTATCATTGTGTGTTTAATTTGTGATCTCCTTGTACGAGTCACACAATAAATATTTTTCTTTGTTTTAATATAAGCCAATATAAAAATAAAAAAACATAAATCGAAAATGATGAAGGAAGTAGACAAGCCATGTGTCTGATGGAATTTCCAATCGGCAAAAATTACGACGAACTTTCATACAAAGATTCATCGCCTATTAGCCTTTAGTGCTCAGCGACACGACGCCGTCGCCGCGCCGCCACCGCGCCTTTAAGCTGTGTATATGCAACGTTGCCAGATCGCTACCGCACCGCCACCGCGCCGCCACCGCGCTGCCACTACACCGCTAGTACCGTTTAAACTGTTTTTTTTATTCCACCCCGGCCGCTTACAAAAATGTACTCGCTTTACAAGTGATATGGCAAAATCAAGCGGTGGCGGCGCGGCTGTGGTGCCATGTACACGAACTCTTAAGGGATGAATTTCCAAAAAAATATCCTTAGTGCTCACCTTCATTGTATAAGGAACTCTTGTGTACATGGTTCTAGACCCAGCGGTTTAGTCTGTGCGTTACTTATCTGTCAATAAGTTTAAGATTATTATTAAGTAAATTATTTTAATTTATTAATCCACCAACATAGCAATGTCTATATAATGATTAATTGATTAGTTCAATGAAAATGGCAAAGTAAATAAAGCTAAAAACATCTACTTTAAAATAACAAAAGCAATAAAGTTATTTACTTCAGTATTCTCTGCTTCAGAAAAACCTTTTTCCTACAGTTTTTCATTTTTTACGAAAATCAACATGAAAGAGTTTATTTAATAAACACTGGGACGTTTCTTAAGTTATTAGAAAAAATATTTGTTTCAGTCAATAGCTTTTTCCCTTATAAAAGCTCTTCAGTATTCTCTTAAGAAATGAGTGGTGGGTTATTATCGAATTGTTGACGGACGAAACGCAAAAAAATTCCCGCCGACGCAAAAGGTTGCAATAAACGGTCGTCATTGCAACTGGTTTGTTTGACGGCTGGCTTATAGGACGAAACTTATCGTCGAGTGAAATACATAGTTGCAGTTTCTTACAACTATCAACGATTTGCAATGTATTAAATGGTTTCGTCGCATCACGAACGACAGCATTGACAACTGGTAATACATTATCGACTCTATTTCATTGACAAAAAGTTCACCTTTTATTGTAAGGACTGTTTTGTAAACGAACGCGGAACGTTAAGGAAGACGACGCGGACGCGACGAGTGGGATAGATAGTTGAACCATTGCATTCTCAAATGTAGTCGTAGTAATTTGAAGACTGATTTGTGCAACGACAACTGTTTGAACCCAGGACAAATTTGTGACAATTTTTTTGATTTAAAAGAGTGTCCGTGGAGTTTCTTGCCCGTTCTTCTCCATAGGTACCTACTACGCTTTGGAATGGGCAACTAGCTTCATATTTCTGACTGACCGACTTCTTGACAGTTCAAAAGTGCCTGTAAATGGTTTAATTGAAATAAATGCTTTGAGTTTGAGTTTGACGTAAAACGGTTTCATCGTCGCAGAACACAAAACGGTCTTCATAAACGGTTCGTCGTCGCAACGCCCACCCCTACAAGAAATGTATTTGTACGGGTAAGGTACATTTAAATGATAAACTGATTTGAGTTCAAATTGTGTATTGATAGTTATAAGGAAAGTACAAACGCCAAAAACTGATAAATGATCGACCCGCGGCGAATGAGTCCATTTGGTTTAATTGCCCAACCGATGCTATGCGACTACTACTTGCTAACTCAAACATGTATAATTTATTCATTCGCTGCGCGTCGATGTCAGCATAAAATTGATACAATTGATATTGTACGGGTTTGCTCGTACATGCTCCCCGAGGAAAAGAATTAACGACACAACTGATTAATTGAGAAAAAAAATAATTATAATTAATGATTTGATGTTAATCTAATTTCTTAGTGTCTCTATTGTTAATACATTGTTCACAAATTAGATATGCTTGTATAAGAACCTATCATAGGGGAAGTGGCTTTATCTAACACTCGCGCACTTGTTACCACCTTCGCCCTTTCATTGTTACACTGATACACTACACTATCCCCAACACACGCACGTTGCGTGGTCGGGCACGCGCAGCCGCCGGGCGCGCAGTCTGCTGCGGGCGCCACCTGCGCGGGTGCGGCAGCGGGGGCGCAGCGCGAGCTCGCGCGCCTCCACGCGAACAGTCCGAGACATGCTGCTACCACGCCGATCATACAGTAGATCGCGGTATAATGATGAATGTCATGGGATGACAGACTGTCAAATAATAATCCATTTTCTTTCATGATCTTGATCTTGTCCTCAATCGTTTTAAGCTCTCGATCGCTCTCTATACTAGAGTCGTTCAAGATATCTTGAGGAATAGTCACGTTTATAACGTGGTTTATGGATGCAATGACTGGTGAGTATAGTTTAGCACTAATACTAACATCACTCGTTCTTTGTTGATGCGCAATTATTTCAAAATTATCTGATTTGATTATGCAGCCGTAATCTATAGTTATAAGTCCGGAGTGAGTCAGCTGATGCGCGGTAACTTGATCTCCACATACTGTTCGTAGATTACATTGACCGCAGCAAAAATAAATATAATTGTTGATAGAATGGCTTTCTATCCAAAGATTTTTACAAGGATCGACATCGACTTCACACTTTGATGCCTTTGATTGGCAGAAGTCTTTATCTCTGCTTAGTTTGTAAATTGGAGAATGAATATTACACAAGTGTACGTTTGTCACTAGGCACGAATCTATGATATTATCTGTCAAGATAATGTATGCATCCTTTTTCAGGTTCACTGCTATAAAATCTGACACTGGTTTAATTGATAACATTGTGTTGTTGGGTTTCTCTGCAGGAATTGGTATAAGCTTGAATATTTCATAGGTGTCCCTGCTTATCAAAGGTATTTGTACTTCAAATATTGAGTAATTCTTAAGCATTCTTGCTTTGACTCGTAGAAGTTTAAAAAGTTGTGCAAGATCCGTATGAATGTTTTCTACAGGTAAGGTGACGTCATTAGACAAATGACTAGCTATATTGCTCAGCTGATCTTGTAATTGTTCGGCTGTTATTAAATGTGGATTAAATCGACCATGATAGATGTCTGTTATTGTATCCACTAAGGCATTCTGTAAATCTTTCAAGTCGCGTAATAGATTGCTCGCAACTATAGCTCCCATAGAAACTTCACTTGTCCTCGAAATGTTTTGAGTTTCAGCTTTTAATACTTCTAATGTATTTTCGATGTTTGCAAATTGCTGATGAATCATTTTATGTTGTTTGTGTATTGTAGCCTCCGTCCTCTTTAAGAGGCTGAATTCTGCTTCTATGACTGAAGTTTGATTTTGCCAAAATGAGACAATATGCTTTTGATTTCTACGAAGAAGAGTGATATCTTTCTCGTATTGTTCCGCGAATCGAGCGTCCAATACGCCGAAGAGGCCGTTCGCTATGTAACCGACACCGTCGATAAGACCTCGCCGCCACCTGTTCGCTTGCTTTGCAAAATGCTGGCTGAGTAACATATGATTATTGTAATCGAGTTCATTGTACCCGTGACGTAATTGCAATAATATTATGTCACAATGTGTTTGTTCTTTGATTGTGCCGCATGTTTGTTCCAGCGACATTATACTTTTATTAAGTGCTGTAATTCCTTCCCAATAAGGATCTAAATTGTAGTATATGATTAGTTTCCAGTCGTCTCGTATGATCTGCATGTTTGTTAGTTTGTCAAAGTAAATATGTTGGTTATTTCTAAATTGTGTGACGTTAAGTGCGCATTGGGAAGTTGTTATGATACTAAACAATAACATGATTGCTGTAAACACTGACGCTATATTGTAACGAGTGCCTACATTCCTTGTTTCAGACTGCTTATCTGTGTTAGAATCTCCCGAGCCCGCAGTATTTGCTTGTTTGATTTGCGATGATTCATTGTGGACTGGGAGTTTTGATAATTTTGTGATAGGACGTTTCAGTGTTCCGTTTTTGGTTTTTACTGTAACCACGCGAACATGACCGTCGGAACCGGGATGTAGTTCGATGACTCTGCCCATCAGCCATTTTCCCGGTGGAAGATTGTCATCATGAATCATGACAATATCATATTCATTTAGGTTTCCTTTAGCTTGTCTCCACTTACTTCTCTCTGTAATTTGTGTTAGGTACTCATTTCTCCATTTTTTCCAGAGATCCTGTACAATTTTTTGTGTCAATTGCCATCGGGTTCTTAAATCCGTTTCAGTCTCTTGTATGGTAACCTTTGATCCACCTGTGAGGAAGTGAGCAGGCGTTAAAAAATCCACATCGTCTGGATCTTCTGATATAGCACATAATGGTCTCGTGTTGAGACAAGCCTCAATCTGTGTAAGCACTGTATATAGTTCCTCAAATGTCAGGATCTGGTCACCAATTACCCTCTTGAAATGATATTTGGAGCTTTTAACTGCCGCCTCCCATAGGCCTCCTGCGGATGGCCATGCGGGCGCATTAAAACTCCACTCGATTTCCATATCTAATACTTCTGCTTTTAATTCCTTGTCTTGCATGATATTCATTAATGCTTGATATTCCTGCTGTAGTACCTTGTTAGCACCAACAAAATTCCGACCATTATCGCTATAAATGTGACTTGGCGTCCCTCTGCGAGCTGCCATTCTTCTTAATGCTGCGATGAATGAAGTTGTGCTTAAATCACCAACTATTTCTAAGTGTACTGCCTTTGTGACCATACAAACAAAGACAGCCACATATCCTTTTGTGCTCTTGATACCTCGTCCTTTACTTGCTTTGACGTAAATATGACCTGTAAAATCTACGCCGGTGTGTGTAAACGGACGGGATGGATTACTTCTAGCCTCCGGCAAGTGCCCCATAATTTGCTGTTGGCAGTCTGGATTCTGTTTTTTACATGTTACACAACGACGAAGCTGCCTCTTCGTTGCGACATTCCCTCCTAGAATCCAATATTTTTGTCTGATGAAACCCAATGTCAGCCGGGCTCCGGCATGTAACATAGTTTGATGTGCGTCCTCTATTATTAATTCTGTCAGACGTCCACTGTGTGCCAGAATAATAGGGTGCTGCATGTCATGGCTGATATGTGCCTTTTTTAGTCTCCCTCCGACTCTTAAGATACCATTTTCATCCAGGTAAGGGTTTAATTTTAACAATTTGCTTTTTGAATTTAGTTTTTCTTCTTGCTTTAAATCTCTTATTTCTTTCGCGAACTCTTCCTGCTGTACTTGCTTAATAATTTTTTGCTTTGCTTGACTGATTTCTGATAATGATAAATAATGCTTTTTTGCTTTTCTTTTGTAGGTCGTAATCTTCATCACTAATGCTAGAATACGTGCGATTTTGCTGATTGATTGATATTTGCTTAACAGGTCTGTAATAATGCTTGATTCATACTTAGTAACAACGTGAACGTCTTCTTGCTTCTTTATTTCCTCGTTTGTTGAATAGATTGCTTGATTTTCTTTCGTTGCTTCAAAAGATTGTAACCATGTTGGTCCTTGCCACCACAAACGATGATCCTTCAATTCAGCCACTCTGAGTCCCCTGCTTCCACAGTCAGCGGGATTTTCACTTGATTTTACGTATCGCCAAGATTGTGGTTGAATGCTATTAGTTATTTGAATTGTTCTATTTGCTACAAACGTTTTCCATCGACTTGGGTTTCCTTGTAGCCATCCCAATACGGCAGTGGAGTCACTCCAACCAAATATATGTAGGTCTTGACCTGCTAGACACTGCTTGACTTTGTTCATGAGTTTGGCCAGCAACAGTGCTCCACATAATTCTAATCTAGGCAGTGATATTTGTTTTTTCGTAGGAACTAATTTTGATTTAGCTGCTACTAATATTGTTGATTGATTGGTATTTATTACTCTGCAGTAAATGACGCATGCATATGCCTTTGTTGATGCGTCACAAAAGCCGTGTAACTCAACACTGCTTGCTGTTTCCGTACCGTACCATCTTGGTATATTAAATTGATTGATACTTTCTAATTCTTCTTTGATTTTGATCCATTCCTTGCTGATTTTATCTGGTACTTGTTCATCCCATTGAAGATTAGTTATCCATGTTTCTTGAAATAAAATCTTCAACTTTGTTGTTACAGGCACGATCCATCCTAATGGGTCAAATACTTTAGACATATCTGATAGTATAATTCTTTTAGTGATATTGGTGCTTGATGGTTCAATTTTTGATACAAATGTGAAGTTATCATGTGTAGGGTTCCAACGAAGCCCTAATGTCTTAGTTAATCCTGCTTGATTAAAACTCTTGCTTTCTTGTGTATAATAGTCTTGATCTTCTATTTGCAGCAGACGACAATCGTTTGATGTCCACTTTCTCAAGTTGAAGCCTCCTAACTTCAGTAGATTCATCAAATCTTGCTGCAACTGTTGTGCTGTTGATAGGGAGCAGGCTCCATGGACTAAATCATCCATATAGAACGATTCTTCGACGACCTTGGCAGCTTCTGGGAATTTATCCCGTTCATCCGTCGCTAACTGTCTTAATGTCATCATTGCAAGAAATGGAGCTGCTTTTGTGCCGTATGTTACGGTTGTCATTTGATATTCTTGAAGTTTTTGAGACGGGTTATCTCTCCACACAATTTTTTGTAAAGGTTGATCTTCTGGGTGTACCCATATCTGCCTAAACATTTTTTCTATGTCAGCCGTGAATGCGTACTGATATTGTCTCCATTTAATGATAAGAGACTGAAGGTCTTGCTGCAAATTGGGCCCCGTGTACATGAGGTCATTTAAACTTTTATTTGTAGATGTTTTTGCTGAAGCATTGTAAACAACTCTCAATGCAGTTGTTGCACTATCTTCGCGCAATACACAATGATGCGGTAAGAAACATTCCGGTGTCTGATTGCAAGGTGAAGGTTTCATGTGACCTAAGTTTTTGTATTCGGTAATAAATGACTTATATGCGTTGAATAAAGAATTGTTTTTATGTAATTTCTTTTCTAAATGAATGAATTGAGCAACAGCCTTATTTTTGGACTGCCCCAATTTCTCCTCAAATTGTGGTACGAGTGGAAGTCTCACTTCGTATTTTCCGTCATCCAAACGATTTGTTGTTGCTTTGTAGTATTTGATGCACTCTTGATCTTCTGATGATAATGATGTTTCTTCTGTAACTTCTTCCATCTCCCAGAATTGCTGAATTCTGTCTAAATCAAATTGTACGACGTTGCACATTAATTTAGTTTTCATATTTCCACACAATATCCAACCAAGATGAGTCTCTTGAACAAGTGGAAGTGATTCGCTTAATCTGCACATGCCCGCTAAAAGAATATTCGAATATACGTCCGCACCCAACAAAATGTCTATGGGTCGGCTGATGTTGTACTCGGGATCTGCTAGTTCTAGATTTTCCAGAAATGGGCATGCTATTTTTGGGAATGAGTATGATGGTAAATATTTTGTTAGGTTATTCATGATGAAAACATCGATATTAAATTGATATAGTTTGATGCTTGAGCTTGACATACAGTTTAGGTTCATCATTCCTTTGCAACTGTTTTCTGTTTGCCCTATGCCCGTGATTATGCCGTCACACCTGGATCGCTGCAATCTTAATTGCTGAGCAGCGTTCTCTGTAATAAGAGACATTTGTGACCCCTGATCAATAAGAGCCCGTAGGGTCAGATATGTCCCATCTGCTTTTTGAACCTTTAACAGTGCAGTTGAAAGCAAAGTTTCTTGCATCATATTTTGTTGTGTCACGTGCGTGTTGCCTTGATTTGCACGTTCTTGATTAGAACGGATGTTGTTTTGCTGTGTAGAAGGCGTCGAATTACCTCCTTGTTTTGATAATTCCTTTGAATACGATTCATGAAGCAAAGTATTGTGAAATTCGTTGCATTCGAGGCAACGCTTCTTTGATATGCATTCTTTGCCCTTATGATCATATAAGCAGTTTTGGCAATAATTCAAGTTAGCAACACATTGCTTTTTCTTCATCGGGGAAAAATCAGCAAATTGTTTGCAAAAAAATAGAGCATGTGCGTCATTGCAGACTGGGCAGTTTGGCCGATTGTTTTGCAATTTCCTGTAACTTGCTGATTGCGAAACAGCCTTATTGCTTGAATATGATTGCTTGAAATGATAATGTTTCGATTCTGATGGTTTATTGGTGTTTGAAGAAAAGGATTTTTGATTATTGGTCTCCTGTTTTCTTCTACTTGCCTCCATGCTCGTGAACTTCCCCTCTAGAAAGGCTAGAAATTCATTCAACTCAAGTAATTCTCGAGGTTTTTTGATAGCTGCGTTGTATTCGCTGAATGTGTCCGAATCCAATTTCTGACACAGGATGTGCACGATCAACGGATCCCACGACGTCACGTCTACGCCGAGGATCTGTATGGCGTTCATCGTTTCAAGGGCAGTATCATGGATTCGTTTGATATGGTTAATTGATGGTTGCTGTGAAATTGGCATATTTAATAAAATGTTAATATGCGATGTGAATATCATCCTCTTGTTGTCATAACGATGGCTCAAGATGTCCCAGCTAATGATGTAGTTGTCTGAGCTGATTGGGAGATGCTGTATGAGACGCTCTGCTTCGCCTTTCACTTTCGACTTGAGGAACTGCATCTTCTGAGCCCCAGATAACGACGGGTTGCTATGAACTGCTTCTGTGAAGAGGTCCTTAAAAGATGTCCATTGATGGTAACTACCGCTGAATGTAGGTATTTCTATTTTTGGCGTAGTATGCTCTCTATGGGCAATGGACGACATCTTCTTATTGATTGCTTTGATAGCTTCGTTGTACGTGCTTTCGTATTTGAGATACATGCGATGGTACTCTTGATTTCGGTCTCCCAGCTCACTGTCTAAGTCCCAATGCTGAGTGTCAATCTTCGCCCAGCGAGACCTTACCATACTTAACAGATGATCGAATTCCCATTTCTCCGCTACAGCATCCATGTTGATACTTGAAACGGTATGTTCAAAGGCCTTGAAGTTGCTCATCTGTTTTCTCATCATCTCATCCGTCTTGCTGTTTGATCCCTGAGACTTTAAAGGTTGACCTGAAGGTTGCTGTACGGTGCTTGAGGTAGCTAGAGGAGTAGCAGGTTTTAGAATCGGTGTTGATGGTCTTTCCTCTGTGGGTTGATGATTCTGAATAACTGCTCTGATTTTGTCATATCTCTCCTTCACAGTGTCAAATTCCTTCGAAGTGAAGTAAGTATGCGATCTGGCATATTCGATGCTACACAATCTTATATGATTCGATTGATACTCTTGCCAGCACGCATCCAAATTTTCTAACCTTCGGCGTATGTAGTCCGAAGTTTTGCGATCGGAGCCATCCTTTTTGAAGTTTGTGTAAACTTGCTCTATCTTATGGAGTAGTTGCTGTTGTTGGGCGAGAACGTCCTCCATTGAAGACATGTTGTTGATAGAAATGATAATAAATGGAACGATCTTACTTGATTGTCCAAGCGGGAGCTTTGCTGCTCACCAAATGCGGATCCCTGTTGATCCCTGCTGATGGCTGCTGCTGCTGCTGCTATGTACTGCACTATTGCTGGCAGTACAAACACCTTCACTGCTAGTTCGCTTGACGTCACTAGTGAAACGCTTTACAGTACTTGATTGCTACACTGTAATGTACACACGCGACATCCGGCTCGAAGGACCAAAAATGTACGGGTAAGGTACATTTAAATGATAAACTGATTTGAGTTCAAATTGTGTATTGATAGTTATAAGGAAAGTACAAACGCCAAAAACTGATAAATGATCGACCCGCGGCGAATGAGTCCATTTGGTTTAATTGCCCAACCGATGCTATGCGACTACTACTTGCTAACTCAAACATGTATAATTTATTCATTCGCTGCGCGTCGATGTCAGCATAAAATTGATACAATTGATATTGTACGGGTTTGCTCGTACAGTATTTAATATCTTCTGTAAATACAGGGGGAAATTTCATTCATGGGCTCCTCGTAAGGGGTCATTGTACTCATCATTATGAACAACTTCCACTATCGGACCAACCAAGAATTCGCGAAAAAAATATCAGCTGTTCCCTACATTTTGACGAGCTCCAAATGCGAACATAAATGTAGGGGACAGCTAATTTCACCCTGTTTATATATTATAAAATTATAAAACAAAGTCGCTTTTCGCGTTTGTCTGTATGTCCGTGTTGTTCTTTTAAACCACGCAACAGATTTTGATGAGGTTTTCACCATCGTTTAGAGAATTTATTCCGGAAGGTTTATGTGTATAATAGGTTAATATTAAAGTTATGTTTACCTAAGAAATCTCGATGTTTTTTCAAGTCGTAAAAATATCTGTGTCTGTGTGACCACCTAGTTATTCTAAACTACACAATGAATATTGATAACCAAAACAACGGGTTGCACTCCGGGAGTGCCGGCAAAAGTGAAACTCTGAATATTAACGTTGTGCATTTTTTATATTTTGGTACTACTCTCCCTCCGTCTTACGAATTTTCGATCAGGTCACGTGTCCTGACGCGAGTTTAACATTTTTTTACCCATCACAAAAAAGTGCACAGCGCCGCTAAATAAGTTTTCACTTTAAAAATCAACTTCTATCCATAAGTAAAGTGATGTTCTTTTATTTTTATACGTCTTACGAATTTTCGATCAGGTCACGTGTCCTGACGCGAGTTTAACATTTTTTTACCCATCACAAAAAAGTGCACAGCGCCGCTAAAGAAGTTTTTACTTCAAAAATCTGCTGTGCCCTACATTTATGTTCGCATAGTTCGTCAAAATATAGGGAACAGCTGATATTGTTTTCGCGATTTTAGGGTCCCATAGTGAAAGTTGTTCGTAATGATGAGTACAATGACCCCTTACGAGGAGCTCATGAATTCAATTTCACCCTGTATACATATTATAAAATAAAAAACTTTTTGGGTCTGTCTATGTGACCACTTAGTTCTTCTACCCTACACAATGCGGTTTTCACCATTTAGAGATTTGATTTCGGAAGCTTTAGGTGTACAATAATAAAATTATTTGACTAAGTTAAAGCACGTAAATCAAGATGTTTTGGAACATGTCGCCATTTTATCCGTGCGAAGGGGTGGGTCGCTAGTAATCACAGCTAGTAATGTATCATCATTTCATGCCGAAAGACATCCACTGGTGGACATATGCCTTCCCCAAGACTTATTAACCTGAGACCACATGAAAACCAATCAATTTAAAACTGCCCTTACAAAAGGAAATACCAAACAAAATTCTCCCCACACTATTTATATTTAATTATTTGAATTGTTCTCTAAAACAATAATTTCTGCCCTTTTACTCCTAAATAGGTTTGTTTTCAACCTTACCTTTATGAATTTATATTTTTGAATTTAATTAGGACCCTGTTGACAAAAGAAAACGGACCTAATTGCTTTCCGGTGAAATACAATAGAAAATTGAGGTTTTGTGCAAAAATATTGAAGCAATTCTTTATAAGCGATAAATTCCCTTACAAAGAATTGCTTCGATATTTTGGACAAGGAAATATTGGTTTTACGACCTTTCATAAAATAAATACTTTATTAGGAATCATTCTTTAAAAGAAAGAGGTGAAGCATTGGGTTTATTTTTATAGAGCATATTCATTTTTTTTTCTTTATGTTTCTCGTCGCTATGAAAAAGCTTATCTTGTAACTTCATTTACACTGTCCAGAAAACCTTAATATCGAATTTGATAACCTCATTTCCAAGAGTAATAACCACCGTATAATAAAGTAGAAGACGAAAAGAAATAAAGAAAATTTTACATTTCAAACTCAAACTCAAAGCATTTATTTCAGATATACCAATAACAGGCACTTTTGAATTTTTAAGGGGCCGACCCCTTAAAAATTCAAAAGTGCCAGTCAGAAATATGAAGCTAGTTCCCCATTCCAAAGAGCAGTAGGTACCTATGGCGAAGACCGGGCAAGCAACTCCACGGACTCTTTTAAATCAAAATATGGTTACAAAATATTGGTTACATCATGAATGTTGAAGTTATACATGTGAGAACGATGCAGAAGTTTAAAGTCGTTCGTATATAAAATATAAAAAAGAAATTCATAAATTAAATTAAATTAAAATAAGCCGTGGCAGCTAGGAGATGACCAGCATGGATTAGCAACATTCAGCTCAACCATTTTGAAGGGAGCTTATTTTAATTAAAAACTACAGGTTTATACAGGGTTATTTTAAATTGGCTAGCTAAACTCCACAGACGCGATGATTGATGAATTATATCACAAAAATAAATTGATGAAATCGACGTTTTATATTGCCCTTTTTTGTCCTCGAAAACTGAACCGATGCAATTATTTTTTACATTAAAATTTTAAGAAAGAGTATGTCTAGGTTCCTATAATTTTTTTCTATGTTAATAACTTTTCGACTTTGTCTGGTAGTCCTCTAATCACGGCGGTAAAAATGAGGCATTTTTTTTAATTTTTTGTGGGCCATATTTTCTTTACCAATACGTTGCTGAAAAAAAGGAAATAACAGGGACGTGTCTACAGCAGACCCTGATTTTAAGAAAAAAAAAAGAATGCTCTAGAGGCATTATTCAGGAAGAAAAAAAGGGAATACATTTTTATGGAGATTCGCAGGCCCTGTTCCCTCTTAAGCCCACGTACGCACGGACGTAAAAATATCGCGGCAGGATTTTCAATTCTCGGTGTTGAGCCGAGCGTTGAGAATCCAACGCGTTGGGACACACTCTCGTCCCAGCGCGTTGAAAAAATACACTGTTGGATTTTCAATTCTCGGCACTAAACAGAGCGTTGATAATCCAGTGCACGAAAAAAAATCGCCGCGATTTTAATACGTCCGTGCGAACGTAAGCTAAGGCGATAAGGTAACACAGAAAGACATTCACTTTTGCATTTAAAATATTAGTATGCATTATGTTGATGGACAATAGGCTATGAATAGTTTTTTTATATTTTATCCGTCACCCGGAATTAGCTGTTCTACTTCACTGGCTAAGAGTGTCAGTGGTTTTCAAAGTAACATTAATATTAAGTGACATTTGGTTTAAGCTTGAAAGACGGAACTGGACAGCGGAAATCAGCCTTTTATCCACAAAAATATAAGTTTTTTTTTAAGAAAACATCTTGAGGAAACCGGCATGACCTAGAACCAACAATATCAAGATTTCGGTAAGCATAATCAGCTTGTAATGTTCCCATTGCTGAAACTCAGGGCTCCTCTGTGTGAGAGGGATTCGAAGATATGATAAATGATTATTTTATTTTTGTTAGTAGGTTTGTACACACATCATTTCTTGTTTTTTTTTTGAGTGGAAATTATCAGATAACTTCTCCCGCTTTTGGGAGGGCGTGTCAAACTCTTACTGACTATAACCCACCCGTGTTCCCTCAGTTGCCTGTACGTTCCCAGGGGCCACGGTATCCCTTTCGGACTTTCCCGCAACCCCGGCAGGCATCGGTCCTATCGGACCCCTTCCGTGTACAAACATCTTTACGCGTCAATCATATTTAAAAAAAACTACCCCTTCTTTTCGTATGGTTAGTGACTAACCCGGTATAAGAGTTTTTATGCCGCTCATGGGCCTCTGACTTAGCTTCACATGACGTCTAGAAATATCTCTCAGGCATGCGGTTTCCAATACTTCGAACGCAAGTGATAATTATACAATACTACGAACACAAACGAACACGAACACGAACTGTGTCCAAATAAACATTATTAGTTCTTTCTTTTTAATAGCTGTGCTCCGCGGCTTCACTCGCAAAAGTCCCGATCCCGTGGGAATATCGAGATAAAAGGTATCCTATAAACTTCTCCAGGTTATGTTCCACCTATGTGGCAAATTCCATTCAAGTCCGTTCAGCCGTATTAGCGTGGAGGCGTAACAAACAAACAAGCAAGCAAACTCACTTTCACATTTATAATATTATTTAGGATGCACATATGAAGCTGAAAAGTCAGAGGTTTTGGCCTTGGGTTCGAACTCGAGACCTATGACTTGAAAAACTAGATCACACGTGTTTATGACGTGACTTGACATCCACTAACCTGGACTGCGCTCGCAGCCCACTCCCTCTCCCTGAGTGGAGGCCTGTGTCCCAGAACATAATAGTCTGATAATTTTTATATTATTTGTATTAAAAATTATAAGTAACAGAGTAGTAAGAACTCTTGTCGAGGAGCTTGTCCAGTTCTAACATCGTTATAATCTCTTGGAAGGCAACGCAATTGCGATGTTATGGTACCACCCACATTTCACTAGTTTTGTTTAAATATGAGGCGAACCTATTGACCGGGTGCAAATCCTGGAATTAATCATGTCCATGGAGTTTCTTGCCCGTTTGGAAGGGCAACTAGCTTCATCTTTCTGACTGACCGACTCCTTGACAATTCAAAAGGTTACCTATGATTGGCTTAATTAAAATAAATGCTGTAGTCAAACTCAAAACATTTATTTTAATTAAGCCAATAGGTTGCGACTGAGAAATTCCAAGACAACAATCTTCGTAAAAGATGAAACCAAACAAAAACTTTTATTGCCAAATAAAAATTTTGTACTTTCTCGGGTATCCAAACGGCACATACTTAGAGGTACGGAACGTACCAACGAAACCGGTTTGAGGAGACTTTCTCCCCAAAATGAATGCAGTTTAAATTATTCTACTTATGGTCTGTGGCATGAAGAGGATCCTTGACTGACATGACTTATATCAACTACTTGCTTCCGCCAGCGGCTTCGCCCGCGTGACATCGTTATAAATTATAGCCTACTAGCACTAGCAACTCGCTCCTCCCACGGGTGCAATGACGACATGTCAAAACATCGAGATTTATGTGGTATAACTAAGTAAAACATCGAGATTTATTTATTTGTTAAAACATTATGCACAAGTAAAAAAAATACTGTACAAAGGCGGACTTAATGCCTGAGGCATTTTCTACCAGTCAACCTTAGGGTGGGAGGTAAATGCGGACGGTGAGCAATGGGTAGCTCGCCGTCCGATAAGGACCAGGCCCGGGTCGATGGCGCGTTGTGTTCCACGCGCGCTTCAAAGAGATGTCAGCAAGTGAAGGGGTCCGATAGGACCGATGCCTGCCGGGGTTGCGGGAAAGTTTGAAAGGGATACCGTGGCCCCTGGCAACGTACAGGCAACGGAAGGAACACGGGTGGGTTTTAGTCAGTAAGAGTCTGACACGCCCTCCTGCTCCGCCCAGAGCGGGAGAAGTTATTTGATAATTTCCCATAAAAAAAAAGGGTGGGGGGTAATTTATGTGCTATAACTAAGTAAAACACCGAGATTTCTGTGCTATAACTAAGCAAAACATCGATATTTATGTGCTATAACTAAGCAAAACATCTAGATTTCTGTGCGATAACTAAGTAAAACATCGAGATTTTTGTGCTACAACTAAGTAAAATTTCCCTTGCTCCAACTTGCCTTCAGCTCATTATAGATTACGCCGATGCCTGTTATTTGGATGCCACCGAGGAGCTTTTAAATAAACTTGAGCGTTTGCAAAATATCTGTGTTCGTTTTGTTTTTAACTTAAAAAGTGTGATCATGTTTCTAACTTTCGCAAGATGATCAAGTGGCTCCCTATTCGACTTCGCAGGATCTTTCGGATATTGTGTCTGTTATTTAACCTCCTTCACAATCCCAAAACACCATCCGATCTGCGGGAGCGCTTTTCCTACGCACGTCGTTCAGATGTGCCTTGCAGGTCGCATCTGAGAATCCTCCTTAAGTCCCCTCCCCACTGACTTCTACTCCTACTTCTTCACTGTGCACGCGGTGTGGTTGTGGGATTCACTGCCGCCTGACATTAGGGACTGCCAAATGATTGCAGTATTTGAAAGAAGAGTGAAAGAACACTATATCTTTCCACTTCGTCCTAGTTGCGTATGTATATATTTTTTGTTTTTAAATTATATTTAAATTAATAATATCTTAGTGATATTTATTTTAAAACTATGTACGTATGTATGTAAACCTATATTCTCATATTATTTGTTTTATTTTATTAAGTGAAGTTTTTGAATTTAAGTATTTTACTGTCTCTCTACTCTCTACACATGGTGTTCCATCTCTTTATTTACTTTCCGCAGGTTCATATCCTGGAAGAGATTTATTTATAAATAAGGATCACCTTCGTACGTATGTTTCTGTTCTCTTCATGTCTGTTTATATGTGTGTACGTAAATGAGAGTACACTAAATAAATAAACAAAAACCTTCCGGAATAATTTCTCTAAATGATGGTGAAAATCGCAACAAAATCCGTTGTGCGGATTAGAAGAACAACCCGGTCACACAGACAGACACAAAAAGCGACTTTAATTTATAATATTATGTATGGTGCGCTGAGATAGCCCATAAAAAGTTAAGATCACACGTCAATATCCCAATTTTCATAGGGTTAGCAACAAAATGCAGTATGAAACGTCAAGAAACTGCGGGCTGATCCCAAATTATACAGCAACAAAATATCGTTCTGATTATGGCCACGTGAACGGGCCTTGCAATAAAAAAGTGGTCTATATTGTCTATGGTCCCATAATTTCTTTTGGTTGAACTAATAACAAAATACGAAAAAAAAATGGTGAATCCTTCTCCATTAGCGGTGTTTGGACGTCCAAATATTTAATTATTAATAGTTTTTAGCCTCAACCATGTCATCAAACGGTAATAATCACAGTTCCTTAATAGCCGAGGAAAGGTCATTGATCCCTGTCTGTTGTTGCGCCACGCCGTCAACCATCATTATTTAACTGCGCGTAATTTTAAATCTGTGATATCTTTTATAGTATTCATTTAAATGATATGATGTCCAGGCATATTTTAATCTTAATTAAATCATCCATTTTAATAACATATTTATTCGGATAAGGATTAATAATATACTTGTCGAAATAGCTTCGAAAATAACAACTTTTCAAACAACATTCTGAAAGATAAAAATGGTTACTGTGGGTCATCCTTAGAAGATAGACATATTTTATGTTATTGCGGACTTTTCTGTTGATCCTGATAAGATTTACAATCCAGTAGAAATTAGTTTTATCTACCTGTTAAGGTTTACTCAGCCATGCCATGTAAGCGCTCAAAAAAGCGACTGTCAAGTTTCAGTAGTACGTTTACGTTTAATATAAAATAATTAGTATATTATATAAATCTTCCGTGGCGTATTTTAGAAGACAAACGCGAAATGCGACTTTGTTTTATAATATGTATATAGATGTTACTCAGTGATAATATTGCATTCTACAGGTGAATGAATTTTTAAAATCGGTAAAGCAGTTTTTGAGTTTATTCATTACAAACAAACATATAATATTAGTTTAGAAGATTAACATTATTGAATCCATTGTTCTTTATTCCTAAATGCACTATTGGTGTAGTGGTCATAAGCGTGACTACGGGGCATGGGGTCCTAAATTCAAGGCCCGATTTGGGTACTGTGTCAAAAAATTTCGCATTTTGACATTTTTGTCATCGACCGCAAAGGTGAAAGACATTTTAGCTCAAGTCCACGTGTAGGTACGTGTGCACTTAACCATTTAATAATCCGTAAGCGCAAGAAAATATTTCGTTCAGATATCGAGTTTAAGAACTTAATTTAGTTTTTTCCAGCTCGTTACTCATTTGTATTCAGTGAAGCATACAAAACAAAAAGGTTTTGAGCGTCCTTAGTCCTTAGTCATTTTGAATTAGTTTTATGCACTAAAACTCAAACACAATTTAGGTCGGACTTCTAATTTGAATTCTGTTTATTGACAAAATGGCTCTTGATCAGTTTTAATACTATGGTAATTTTGACGTGAATGTTTTCAATGACAAACGACAGCCACTTAAAAAAAAAAATATCAACGGGTTGTACTCCTTGCGTGCCGGCAGAAGTGAAAACTTGAATATTAAAGTTGAGCATTTTTGATATTTTGGAATGTTTAGGGAATAATTTTGCACGAATTGCTTTAATTATCAGTACAAAAGTACTATCATTTATGTGGTAAAATACAATATTCATTTATTGCGCTATCGTACACAAACATGACAATTTATATTACATTAAAAATTTAACACTTCAGAACTGTTACAATTATTTTACATTAAACAGTTTATCTCTCAGAAAAATCAACTTCCATCCATAATAAAAGTGAAGTGATGTTCTTTTATTTTTATACGTCTTACGAATTTTCGATCAGGTCACGTGTCCTGACGCGAGTTTAACATTTTTTACCCATCACAAAAAAAGTGTACAACGCCGCTAAAGAAGTTTTTACTTCAAAAAAAAAATTTGATATCAAAGACCGAGTAGGGCTAGACGAAACCAATAAAAGTGTAACACTACAAAACTATATTATCGCTAAATTTATGTAAAAAATTGTAAAGTGCTCGTAAACTGCTGTAAATTGGTTGCATGATTTATCAACAGCCACGGCAGCAGTTTATTCGCGCTCAATTTGTTACATTAATTTTGCGATAATTTTCTTTCTAGGGACTGGCCCTTACGCTGATAGCACATCTCCGCCGCGAAAGCATAGCAACGAAACCGGAGTAGTTCAATTCAATGGACTCGCGCCATGACGCGAGCCAGTTGAATTGAACTAATACAGTTTCGCTGCTATAGTTTCGTGGCGGAGATGTGCTACCGGCGTAAAAGTCATAAAAATCATCAGGATATAACACTCGCTAATCTAATAACTTATACGCCAGTAAAATAGTTACAATTATTTCTAATCATATCATAACTTCTCACATTATTTAACCCAATAATTGACTTGTTCAGACATGACCACAATGGATCGGTATTCAAAGGAAAGCCCTAAGGACTGTATAAACTGAAAGTAAATTTATTTCTTTGAAAGAAAATACATTTATTTGCGGTAAATATGATGCAAAGAAAGAACTCAAAACAAAAAAGAACAAGTTGGGGGAACATATTTGTCATTTCCACGCTCAACGTTTCAGTGTTTCGGGCTCTCCTACAGAAAATAAGCAATTAAAATAAGCCGTCTGTTGGTCTACAGGGTGTTTAGAAGCTGGATGTAATAGTTGACACCATTTGGAGCATTTTGATGCCGATGAGCCATTCATGCTTCATACCTAAAATGCGAAGTGACACATCTGTATTGATCTGTGGTTCTATGTAGGAGAGCCCGAAAACTTGAAAAAAGAAATTAACTCCGTCCTTACTCAAATTCAAAAGTCATTTATTCAAACTAGGCTGAGAATCAGCACTTTTCGAACGTCAAAATTACATAAGACAGTCCCCCGAAACGCCCACCCTTCACCAGTTCCTAGTGCTTTAGATGGGAAGAAGAACTGGCGCAAGAAACTCCGCAGCAGCACTGCTGTCTGTTCAGTTAGAAAAAAAATATTCTATATAATAGTATGCAAAATCTATGAATATAATGTTACTAATAATCATAACCACGACTTGACATTCGTATATAAAACATTTTCTGCACGAGTAGTTACAACTATCAACCGTATCGAAACTAATACTATCTTAACTCCCTAACTTATTCAACAGTAACTTCTAACACTTATATATATTTAACTCACTAACTGACTTATTCAGATTTGACCACAATAGATCGGTATTCGAAGAAAAGCCCTAGGGACTGCCTACAATAATAGCGACCCTCTTTGTAGACCAACGAACAGCATACATTTATTTTATTGCTATTGTGTACAGACCGTTACTAACACCGTTAGGCCTCAAAAGGTTCAAATATACTTTCCTATTGAGACCTCGATCTAGGCTGTACTGATGAATGTCTGCATCTAAATGTTACTAATAATGATCACGGTTGACCTCGGTAAGTATCTAAGTTTTTATGAAAATAATCTATACTTGTCTACGGTACGTATCAGATAGGTGTGGTCATAATTATTGTGTATCTTTTTAAGGCCTACTGCCAAACCTTCTACACATGTAGCTTGTAGTGAAGTATACGCAGAGGGCCTACAACGTCCTACGCGTACAATATAATAATGGGTTTAGGACGTTGATGGGGCTGCCGCGCTTCTGCAGAGCTTCGCAGATGTTCTCGGAAGCCCGTGTTGATGATTTTCATGCCATAATGAGAAAGCGGGTGGCGTCAATAATGGGTAGGTTGCGCGGAAGCCCCAACAGCATCCTAAAACATTGTTCGGCAAGGTGGACAGACCCTTTATGAGGCACTGGATGCGGAGACACGTGCCAACATGTGTTGAGCCACGTAGATATTAGTTAATGTTAGGTTAGTTTGTAAGTTTTACTAACATCGTTTTTAAGTCTTTGTTACTAATACCATATGGATTGTTTGTATTTACTCTTTATTTATGATCCGAAATAAATGAAATATATATATAATTAAGGATGTGCTACAGACCAAAACTAAACCACTCTCTCCATGAGACCAAACAGCGTAATTACGAAAAAATAATTAGCCGCCACATTTGGGTCGATTAGGTTTTGCAGTTTTGTATGGGGCAGTTTTTTTTTTTCGCAATTGCTATGTTGATTCCATGGAGAAAGTTGTTCAGTGTGATAGTCACGCCGTTAAATATAACGACACATATTTCCTGTACACGCTGTGTAGGTATAGACTAATTTTGACTACAAAACTTATCCTTACTTTTTTACCAATGTTACTAAATCTGAATCTTCATGTAAAATACTGGTATTCAGCTGCATCCGGTTAGACTGGAAGCCAACCCGAGCAGAATTAGGAAAAGGCTAGGCAGATTTATATTACCAAATCTGAATGCTTGTTTAGATTTATTGTTACTAAACCCCTTACATACAGCTGAACTGATTTGTAGTTTTTTTAACTAATTATATAGTGAGTAAATGAAGAATATTTCTTAAGATGCAAGAGAAATCTTAGGTAAAAGTATTTTTTTTATTAAATACAGGATCGCAGGGACATGGACGCGCAAACTATAACCATGAATTCAGCACATGGTAATAGACCTCCTAGTATAGAAACTTATCCTCAATTATCAAAAAAAAAACTGCTGTTTCATAGAGAAGTGTCAATACCTACGCGATCAAAATGTATGGAACAGTTTTGAAATTTCAACGCAGGGGTTCAGAATGATCTACTGAAACCATGGTAACAGGTTCCACATTGATATCCCTGCCACCCTGTAAAGTTTTGCAGGACTAGTACAGGACGGTTTTGTGGGTTTTGACTTCTACCGAAACGACTGGCCCACAATAGCAGAGAACCAGACGTGTGTAAAAAAGGGAGAGCGGAGGCCTTTGCCACTTTGCCCAGACAGCAGTGCTAAATAAATTCATAGATAGTTTGATCTTTAACTTGACTTAGTTTCCTCGCTAACACCCAAAGAAGGTTTCTGATAAATCTAATATCAGCTTCAAAATCGTTCAATTACTCATTCATTCATTCGTGACCGACATGGCGACGATTTGTATCCATCAGTTTCTAGTGAACGATAATATTTCAAAAGCATCGATTTGTTTGAATTTCGTTACTATTGGTGGCTTTATTTGTCAATGGCATGAATGATATTTTATTTACACCAATGCTATAAATCCTCTACAAAAGTTTCTGAAACAGTTAACTTATGGCCAACATTAAAACAACCATTGTCATAGTAACCACAATATCATCCAAATGAGTGTTATAATGTTGGACCAAATATAATTATGCAACTCCTTTGCTTTTTCGATCCCTTCCTTACTCATCAAACAGCCACATTCTCACTACTCAATTTGTAGTATCTTTATGAATTTAAAAAAAGCGCCGTAATAAAAAAAAAAAAATTATAGGTTTTTCGAACAGCAATTAAACTTTCCATGAATTTACACATAGTTCTTTCAACACTGTACAACACCCTATAGTTTCAGAACCTTTTATAGAGGATTTAGATAAATGGGTGTAGATAAAAAGTACACCCACATTTTTAGTTTATCCAGTTATGTTTAAGTGCCATGTAATAGGGGGCGAACTTATTGCCATCAACCGGGTACAATTCCAGACTCCAGGCTGCTACTGAAAAATTCATAAGAAATTATAATCATGATTATTTAACTCTGCTCTTCGATCTTGGTAAGAGCATTGCCAGGATCCCTGGATCAATTGCAATTCTTCACATTCATAATAACTTTTCAGTATTACATGGAAATAAGTCGTTTACAGTTATCATAATAATAGATAAGTGTGATGATTTTGTTACAGGGAGAATGGAGGAAGAAACCGTGGTGCATTGACCCCAAGTAACATGGGACAAGGACTGGGAGATGATGATTTTGTTACAGACAGTCAGAAACTTGCAATAATGACAGTCAATCAGATTAGTAAGCATTAAAATTAAGAGTTGTAGAATATCTGAATAATCAGTCGTATCTGGTTGGAGGAGAATTTGAACCGGAAGAAAAATATTCATTATAAGGTTGACAAGGCTAAGAAGGAAGTAAATAAACTCTAATCCTGTGGTACTGTTAAATGATCAATATTTGTGAAATGAAATTGTTTATTCTGTAAATAGGATATTACATCATCAATACACGTCATATTAAAAGAATTTTGCTAGATGAGTTCGGCGTTTCCTATCTGACTACTCTGAGAAGAAAGACCGAAACAAACTCAGAGAAAGAAAGAAAAGAAAGAAAAATAGGTTTATTTGTTACAGAGACACGTGCATACAAATAACAAAAATATAAACAACATAAATATTCGGCAGCTGCACGTCATGACTGTGACAAGAAGGTTTCCACTCAACATAATTCTGCGCTATGAGGGACCCACAGCACAGCGCTGATTTTCAGAGGTCACAGTCTCTTTTAAAGTCCAGACATAATCTTGGTCAGGCCATATGAGGACCATGTAGATTAGTGTCTGAAATGGTCTTTTGAGGAAAGAACCACACAGATTCGAGTGGACCTGTCCAGTCAGTGCAAGCATTTGTCAGTAATCGTGGAGCTCAACTCAGAACTTAAGGAGCTTGGAGAACTTAAGGAGGTATATTGTATATATATTTGTAATCACGTTCTCGAAAACGGCTTTAACGATTTCGATGAAAGTTGCAATATAGGGGTTTACGGGGGCGAAAAATCTATCTAGCTAGGTCTCATATCCGGGAAAATTCGTTTTCTCTATTTTCACCCGAGCAGAGTTTGTTTGACCAGGTATGAGGGTAAATAGAGATTAATGGAGAAATAAAACGAGCTGGTGCTGACCCCGAATGAATTAGAATAAGGGTAGGACGGCGATAATGGAAAAATAACAGTCTTACCGACAATTTCACTTTGAAATTCTGTCCATGTGATAACAATTCTTTACAAACATTATTCAATTACCATACTACATGATGTAAATTAAAATTCCTTACCCATAACGGGATAAAAGTGAAATTATATGTTAATATTTTATTTTCACTTTCATTTCATAATCTATATAGTTATGGGATCGTAAAACATTCGTGACCCGTTTCTTAATGTCTTCGAAATCGGTCGTTTTCACTTTCACATACTTCTTTCTGATACTAAAGTATTGCTGATTTTAATTTTACAACTTTCTCTTTACCGTTAGTGTTGCGTGTGTTTAATCGAAATTTAACTTTATGACGTTGTATTAAAGGCTTTACATTCATTTTGTTAGCAGTTTGTCACAGCTCATGCCAGACAAATTAATTGATCACCTGCGAAAGTTGTAACGAAAATTTTATCGACTTTAAAGGAGACGCATTAAGATTCAAATTGGTTTCAAAGTCTTGTTTTAAATAGAAAAAATATCTTGGTTATCGTGATGTCAGGTAATGTGTGACTGACGAACTTATTTGCTTGCTGTTCTTAAACCTAAAAGATGAAATAAGCAATAGCTTTCTCTAGAAACTGTAGGTTACGGTCGGTTGATGTACCTATGTGACAGATGTCATGTCTGTCAAAATGACGAATAGACAATGACAGCTGGAGAAAACAATAGGGAAATATTGGTTTCTATTTACCAAAAGTTATTTGAAACTTAAAAGTAGTTATTGTTGTTAGGTATTCATCAAGTAAGTAGATAGAATGATGCCTGTCAAAATGAATACAGTGATAATTTATTAATAACCAAGAAAAAAAAATCTTGAAGATCATTCAATCTTTGTTATTATTTTGGGATCTTAAAAATGATTTCTAAGTACACAGGTGTTTTATGGCATGCTAATAAACAATAAAGAAGAAAAAGAAAAAAAAGATATAAAGAGAGAGTCAGAGAGAGAGTGAGAAAGATATATACCACTAATTTTATTATAAACTAAAACTACGAACTTCTGCGAGTCTCTGTTCAAATGTAATAAGTGTTTATTCGATTTAATTTAATTTAAGTATCTCTAAATGTTATATTTTCTTAATTTTTGTATGTCCTTTAAGAATTCATTTTATTTTCCGTTTACCCATTATTAATGATTTAACTTTGTTAGTTTAGTTTTTAACTTTATTGTGCATGCTGTGGCCTCCTATAAGTGAAGGAGTACACCTACTTCATAGCCGATGTTGCCCTTAAATTATGTGTCGTGTATTGTGTACATCTTTTGTTGGAGATACTAAAAAATAAATAAATTATAATTCTATTATATTTTTTCAGAACTCGCCACATTTCAATGAGCACGAAGTTTTCTGTGTAGCCCATAAAGAAGCTTTAACAACATTACTTTAAGTAATGAGATCCATTAGCACAATATAAGAGATGAACATTTCGATCTAAGTTAAAAACAAGAAGTTGACCAAATTGACAAAGTTTTGGAGAGCATAGACGAGATGTTACAAGAATCGGGCATAAATGTAGTGTCAGAGGTTTGATTCCAGAGGACTTAGTTTGGTTGTTTTTATCTCATTATATGCTGCACCGGTTGACGTCATCACGCCAATTCCAGCTATAACTGAAAACTAGCGCTGGGGCTCTGACTCGCATAAGGTCGCAGCATTATGCTGAGCGATGCCCGTCTTGTGTGGATGTGACGCATATTTTCCCCCAAATTGTTTTTTTTGTGTTTGTATTCTTTCTTTGCGTCATGTTTACCGCAAATAAACATTTTTTTTTTCTACATGAGAAGAAATCGCTTTTAATGCGTTACGTATTTCTATAACGACTTTCAACAGGATTGACTTTTCGGCAGTTTATGTCAATCTAATACATTTTTGACATTTACATCATCGTTATCGCTGATAGAAGAGTCGTGGTGGCCCAGTGTAACGTGAGTCATAGGTTCAAACCTAGATGTCACATCTCTTGGATTTTTTTATTGTAGTACATGCCGCCTTCCTCACCATGTTTTTTTTCACCGAGAGCAGTGGTAATGAAATAAATCACACGAAGTGCTTGCCCGAATTTGAGCTCACGATCCACACTCGGACAGAATGAAGGAATAAATAAATAACTCATAGCTTCGTTCTTACTTAACAAAGTGAAGATACTTTCGTCTCAACTTTACCGCTAGTTGTCCGAAGTTTGCAGACACTGATAATTAATCGAATAGGTATGTAGTACCTAGAGGGCAACTCCTCGGACAAGACCGGAGGCACTTTCGCTTGCAATGGACTGGTGTAAGTACAGACGTGTACGAACATATTAATTTGTTGGAGAAATCCATTGGAAATAAAAAGATTATAAAAATGAAGTGTATAAAGAACATGAAGAAAATTTAACTGAATAATAATAATGACAACCTGACTGGTGACGGAGTTCAAATTCAAATTCATTTATTAAACTTACACATAGTTCACAAGTATACAAGTAACATGACATGAAATACTTACCAACAGAAAACTTAGACAGATTGAACAGCGGGTCCCAAACTAGGCACAGCCTGTATCTTGGTGACCCAAACACTACACAAAGTTAGCAATTTAAAGGATTCTGCTAGCGGAAGATTGCTATTGATAATTTCAAAATCAAATTCAAAATAATAAAATTTACAAATATGTGAGTGAAAACAAGCTAATTACATTGAATAAACATTCAAACAGTTGAGGTGAGTAAGTGTGGTGGGTGTGGGTATCAATTGCAACAAAGTAAACTTTCTGTTTCCCCATAACGGTTGGTAAGTTGACTGTCCAATGCAGGTTTCTTTAGTACAGAGATTTATCAACGACTACGTAATTCATCACTAGATACAGATAGTGTCATCCACGAAGAAGCACCCCACTCTTTTTCCTAAACGCTTACAGTACAAGCAGTACAAGTGTACAACATACCGTTAGTGTATTAGTTTTATCGTGTTACTAATTACTAATTACACACTCATAGGTAAATTAGTGTGTATTGATAGTACTAAAACACTAGCGGTATGTTGTACACTAGTACTGTAAGCGATTAGGAAGAAGAGTGGGCGCGTCTTTGGGATGGCACTATATATATACGAATGTCATTGATGTTCAAAAAAGAAAGAACACATGAATTGAAAAAGTCACTTTATTTGCCCGGATTTGCACCACATTGTGCATGAGAGGCGAGGCCTTAACCACTGGGCCATCACGACTGGATACCAAAGAAACTTTTGCGTTCTATTAAGGGGTATGCGATAAAGCTGCCCGATTCAAATTTTCTTTTGTTTTTTGCAATTTGCAGGTCAGTTTCAGGTTGACGGTTGATTAAAATGTGATTCGCAACCGTAAAAAATATGGCTTTACAGAATTTTAATCATTAGAATTAGCAATACAACGCCATAAGTTAGCATAATCCTCAAATGTCATGATTTCATAAAAATAGTCATTCAGTAGGATTACATGAACTTAGAGAGTTGTATTGATGATTTTTATGTTTATAATTCTATAAATAAACATTTGATACGGCCGCGAATCATATTTAGATCAACATACAATCTGATACAGACCGAGCTACCTTGAAGCTTTCTCCTTAAATACCAAAATCTTTGTTATAATATTTTACAACACCATAATCTCGATAATAAGTAATAAAATCTAATATTGCGTCAAATTAAATTATTTCCTCAAATTGTCGGATGGATTCTTTTCAAATGGCGTTTCGATGACAATAATAATTTATTATATTACATTTAATTTGTAAGTAGAATATTTATTTATTCATTTACTGTCGCCGCGCCAGCTTTGCACGGTTAATACGATTTCATCATAAATGACAGTTTGTAATACAATACACATAAACCTTCAATCAATCAACCAATCAATAGTCTTTATTTGTAAATATAGGTTCCAACAGTGTGCAAGATGTTACAATTGTTATAATTATAGTTTCTCTGTGTTTTGCCATTTGGCGCACAATAATATACATTTATGGGAGGCTTTTGCCAATTAAGTATCTTAATTTATAATAATTCAGTAGTATCAATGTCAACTTATATAATAAAATAATTAAAAGATATTGTTTTAATGTAATTTAATAAAAATGCAATAGATAGTATTCGGTAATGTCAATATTTAATGAAACGCGATAATGTCAATGATGAATAATTATAATGTCAATAAGTAACTGATAAGAAAAATGTTTAAAATTGACATTGTTCACAGAATTACTATTGGAGTCGACATGCATAAATAATCATGTTACGAAACAAATATTTATTATATTGTCAAAGAGCTGTCATCAAAATATTCACTGATAAAATAGTAACATTTCTGTATTTAATAAGTACTCTTCCGGAATAAATTCTCTAAATATCGGTGAAAACATTATTAAAATCCGTTGCGTAAAAGAAGAACGCGGTCACACAGATCCAGACACAAAAGGTGACTTTAATTTTGAAAGAAGAAGAAACAAAACACTCGTACATTTATTTAGCACGGACTAAAGGCCACACAACATATACTGCCAGAAAATAAAAAAAACAAATTATATGTGCGTTGTAAGAAAAAAAACTTTTTTTTAAATAACTTAAACTTCGGAAGTCTATATTTCATTATTTGCCAAAAACTTCCGAAATTTTTAGTTATTTTTCACTTGATAGTGTTTTTTTTTGAAAATGGTTGTGTTTTTTTGTTTTTTTTTTATTTTTATTCTTCGCTTTTTAGTCAGTCAGTTTGTAATTTATCTAAGTTACTATAGCCTATATCAACTGCTCATGACCTTTTACAAAATATTGCTTTTCCCGATGCAGGGACGTTAATCATTGAGGAGTTCTCCTGGTACTTCACCATGAGCTCCACTTCTCCATATGCATTGTGATAAGCATAAATTGCTCGACAACCATATTAAACTAATCGAATCGTTAACCGTGAAATACTTATTATTGAGTAGTTCCGGTAGCCATTTGGGTCTTAATCATCAGTTCCACTTCACCAAATGGTGATTTCCGAGAGCAACTGCACGAGTTACTATAAAAAATACCCAAATCGTTATAGGTGTGCCTATAAATATTTGAAGAGTTCCCTCGGATCCCATTATCAGATCCAGGCCTGATTACAATGAGACCACCTCGAAAGTATACCCTTTCAAACCAAAAAATAATTATGCAAATCCGTCTATATTTTCTTCATCATTTCAGCCAAAAGACGTCCTCTTCGTCTGCTGGACATAGGCCTCCCCCAAGCACCGCCACTTCAACCGATTCTGTGGCTCCCGCATCCAGCGGATTCCTGCGGTCTTTACAAGGTCATCGGTCCATCATGTGAGAGGCCTTCTAACGCTATGTCTTCCGGTACGCGGTCGCCACTCCAGAATCTTTCGGCCCCATCGGCCATCTGTTCTGCGAGCAATGTGCCCTGCCCATTGCCACTTAAGTTTGGCAATTCTTCGGGCTATGTCGGTTACCATGGTTCTCCTGCGGATCTCTTCATTTCTGATTCGATAGGGAAACTCTAAGCATAATCCGTCTAGTTATACCCGAACATACATTTAAAAAATAATATAAACATCCGAATTGATAAACTCCTTTTAGAAATCAGTTAATTAGTAGAAATGTGTGCCCCACAGCAGTGATGGCCCAGTGGTAACGGCCCCGACTTACGAGTTGTAGGTCGAGGGTTCGAACTCAAGCAGGCGCTTTACGTTGTGTAAATAATTTCATCACTACTGCTCTCAAAACGGTGAAGGAAAACATCGTGAGGAAACCGGCATATCCTAGAACCAAAAATTCGAAGACATGTGACATCTACCAACCCGCACTGGGCCCGCGTGGTAGATTACAGCCCAGTCCCTCTCGAAGAGAGGAGGGCTGAGTCCAAGCAGTGGGAACGTTATAGGCTGATTATGTGTGTATGTGTGTGCCCCACAGCTGGGCAAAATAGGTTCAGTTCAGCAAAAATGCCAGACAACGAGTGCTTGACGCTGGTAATGAACTGGACCTGAAGTGGGTGTCAGAATGTAATGAATGTATAATAAACGTATATTGTCTCGCCATATTATTTAATAAGACTTTAGAGCAGTTAAAATAACATTAGAGACAATAAATAAAGGTTTAATACCCTCCAATGAACCTATAAAAACTTATTTAATGTATAGTAGGTACTTAAAACAGAAGTAGATAAAGTAAAAAGAGCATACTATTTTTAACCAATTTCAGATTATTTTTTAACAAAGTGAATTTGTTATTTGGTTTCACAACAATATTATTAGCTATCTCTATCAATCTCTCTAGTCTTTTCCCAACTTTGTTGGGGTTGCCTTCCAGTCTAAATGCAGTTGAAAACCAGTATTTTACATGAAGCGTCTGCCTATCTGACCTCCACAACCCAGTTACTGGGTAGCACGACACCCCTTGGTAAGACTGGTTGTCTTAATTTAGGTCACTAACCGCACCGATAGACAAAGATCTACGAATGACAGCCGGTATCAACGGCTTAACATGCTTACCGAGGCAAGGAGTGGTCTCGTTATGTAACGGATGGTCACCCATCCACGAACCGACCGCAGCAAGTGTAGCTTACCCTTCGATTGAGCCGTGCGGCTGTTATCATTTAGCCACGAGAACCTTTGGTTTCCAACAATAAGGGATAAAATAAATATAAAATAGCAGGAGAACAAAAATGATGAAGATTCATATTTCTACCATAACTCATTTATGAATGCATGATCCATTTCATTTCTTAGGGCCAGTATCCGCATCAGATATGTACCCTTTGTGTAACTCGTAACTCAAATTCTCAGACATGATCCGTTCATGACAGCCTGAATAACTTCAACGTACTTTTAATATTACACAAAGATATTTTTGCCAGTGGTTGATTTCAAAGGAACAGGAGTTTGTTTGTCATTAGGGCTTTGTTACAAAAGTTTGTTCGTGGTGGAAATCCGCAATAAAAATTTTAATGAACAGCTAGCCTTAATATGAATGATTTTGACGTGATTAATCGTATTGATCGTACCAACTATATACCTACATTTAAAAAATTCTTTAAAATATTTTATAAGTTGTAGCTTTGTAGATTTAATTGCAAAATAGGACTATTATTTTAGGGCTATAGAAACTTTACCAGTGACAGTCTGGATTTGTGCCCGGTTGATGGCAATAGGCTCGCCCCCTATTGCTTATTCAGCCTATAATGTTCCCACTGTGTGCTGTAATCTACCACGCGGGCTCAATGTGGGTTGGTAGATGTCACATGTTTTGAAATTTTGGTTCTAGGACATGTCGGTTTCCTCACGATGTTTTCCTTCACCGTTTTGAGAGCAGTGGTGCTGAAATTATTTACACGTAGTAAAGCGCGTATAACATATCTACCTCTGTACTCACAAAGAATATCGTCAATTAGCTGCATACTTACGCCCAGTTACAAGTAAAATTAAATAAAAATAAAAGTACGTGTTAACTCGCGTTCTTGGTACTTGGAAGGTTTTTTTTAACTTAATCTAAAGATTACGGCAATACATTGAGTAGTCCATACGTTAAAATGTGGCACAAACCTAACGTGGAGATCCTCGGTAGATTTTATACTGACTTGTGACGTAGCGAGCCCCCACTCCCCAACTTTAATGCGTTTTATCTAAACCATTTTTTGTTAATATGATGAAGCAAAAAATACGTGTCTAATATTTTTTTATTATCTGACTGAAGGACTTAATAGTCTTTCCTTTTTTTTTTCAGTCAACATCCCTATTCTGTAATGTTTTATTTTCCTACTAGATAACCTAGAATTCCAAGTTCTAAGAAACATGCAATCCATACCACTTGTTTATTCAAATTTCATGTCTCGCTAAGGATTTGATTTTGTCTCGGGAAGTTTTCAAGTGAAATCGAACGGAATGTTATGGAAATTACTTTGAAAGGAAATAATTATGTAATAGAAATCAAGTTTGTTGTGAACGCGAGCGAAGAGTTCTGGATTTTTTAATGAATGAGTACCACTTTTTATTACGAACATAATATTTTGGACATCAAAAATCCTTTGCTATGCCATAAGGAAACATCACATTTTTGGAAGCTCTTGCACTCCTCCTTAGAAAATAGTTCAGACCTGTTAGCAGAAGTGTAATGCCCGATTTCTGAAGTCATAAGAAGTTCTTCCAACTAAAACCATATATTCGCCGTGATTTCGCCGCATTGGCGGTCATATGGGTGTTGCGGCGCTGTAACGTTGTTGCGGCGCTGTAACGTTGTTGCGCCGCAGCTGCGCCGCACCGCAAATATTAAGTCGAAAACTGCAGTGACGTAATCAACCCTTTCAGAGCTCGCATAGCATAGGAAACACCCACATTCCGCCTGAAATCAAAGCTAGCACTATTTTCCAGTTCATTTTCTCTGAAATAGCTGCTCAATCGTGGAACCTCAGTTTGTTTGAACTGAAGGAGCATCTATCGTGCCATGGAGCTACTAACTGATTGTGATTTCATAATTATTGTTAGTATCGAAAATAAGATAAACGAACTATACAAATAAACAATAATCACACGTGTTTAACCCGAAGAGTTAGGCTAGTACATGTATCATGTCACCAGTTTTTTTTTTACTTCAACAGGGAAACTCTTGGCCTTCATCTCACCTGATGATAAGTGATGATCAGGCCGAAGGTGGAAGCGAGCTTCACCCGGAATCCTCAACCACAGAGTTACTGGCTATCTTATCTCTAGCTGCCGAAACTCAACAATGCTGTCAACATTGTTGTTATGGCAACAGACTTAGATAAGATGGTGGTTCGCCAGGCTAATTTAGATGGTAAGGCTTGTTCTATACTTACTGTCTAGAAAAAGCGTTACCACCAGCTAAACCAAGCAAAAAAAAATGTTCCCGCTGGTTATCGAACCCGGGACCTCTGCGTCTGAGACAGGTGGTCTTACCACCAGACCACAATGACAGTTATGTTTAGGTCCCGTGTTATAAAAGGTGGTGTATTGCTATCAATCGGGCACAAGTCCAAACTGCGAGCTACTACTGAATCTCCTTAGGCTTCCTGATAGAAAATCGAATTAAACTTTACATGACCTAGAAATCGCGCCCGGGAACCCAAGCTCAGTAATCACGCTTGCGACTGTTGGAGTATAGTAAAAATAAATCAATCCTACTTCAACACTATCGTCTTTCTCTTTCTAACTCATAAATATTATTTTTTATATCCGAGCCCGCCCTTAACCACTTGATGAAATCCTTACTTTCTCATAGTCACTGCACTATACTCTTAGCCTTGTGTGGGATCACACGTCTCATATACATATAATACTAGTTAAACACACCTTCCTACATATAAAGAAAAGGATAATAAACGTATTATTGAAATCTTTAGAACGGTCTTTCCTTTGGTGACCAACCTTTAACCCTAACAGCGACCACTACACTAACGAGGCAGTTATTCTTCCACTCTGCAATCGGCATTTTGTTTTCGTTTTAATTGTTTGTTTGTTGTCATTTGCCTTTAAATTTAAATTGTCTTTGGTCCCTGACCCTGACATCAAGCAATGGACAAAATTGACAAACTTTTATTGCTTGAATAGGTTTTTGGCCACTTTGTAGATATGTGTAACAAACAATTTTTTTTTCTGCTTATAACATGGAACTTAGACAGCTGGTGACTTGTGGATTATGGTTTAAACCTCTGCCTATGTTTTCGGGGAATGCAGGCGCGATTTAACGACATTACGATAATATAGCATAACATGATACCATGTATCCCTCGAAGGGCTTGTTATTTTGAAACAACCAATAACATTGAAACCGTGCAACTAGCTTCTGACGTTTCATAAGTGCCCATGTGGGTTTATGTGAAATAAAATAATTTGATGTTATATTATTTTGGAAACTTATAACGCACACTTCATGGACACAGACATTGTCTTTTCTCTAATAAATAATTTAACTCTCGCTATAACTTAATTAACATCAAAATTTTAAACTTGCACTTAATTCAAATAACTTACAACAATAGTCTTAAAATCAGCTTCCGTTTTTCACTTGTTTGATTAATCCGTGGACAATAGTGTGGGTTATGTTTAACTATTTATCTTAAGAATCTTATTGTATCGCCATAATATGTAACTGTTTTTTTGTCCCTAATAAATAAATAAATAAAATAAATAGATCTTATGTTCCGATGTAAATAGAGCACTGCCCGTTGACATTCGAAACTGTCCCATTAAAAGATTTAATTAATGTGAATGTGAGGACGTACAGGCAACTGAAGGAACACGAGTGGGTTTTAGTCAGTAAGAGTCTGACACGCCCCCCGCTCCGCCCAGAGCGGGAGAAGTTATTTGAAAATTTCCACCCAAAAAAAAGGACTATGTAGGTACTTTTTTATTTTTTTTATTTCTCAATTTTAATGATGGTCTCGCAGTTTGAGTACTTTATGGGGCCTCCCCATACGTCCTTTCTTTAGTATTGAAAGAAAGAAAAGAAAGAAAAATATTTTATTTGGGACACGCACAGGAAATACAAACAGTAAAAAAATAAAATTAAAAAAAACCTAAATTATATAAAAAATAAAATAAAAAGGGAGCTTAATTAAGTATAAAAAAAAAAATAACGACCTGTGCGAGGCCAGAAAGACCCCTATCTCAGCATAATACGGCGATAACAAATACCACCGCGCTGGTATTCTGATAGGGCCCACTGTGATGCCACGGACACATCTACGGACTTAAATAAATCCCATTAGGGGATTACAAAAAACTTAAAACAACAATAATAATACAATAAAAAAATATATATATATATATATATATAAATAAAAACCGAAACTATGTACTAGTACAATAAATAATCTAAGAATCCTATGACGCCCGATGTTCCAACATCACTTGTCCATGGTATAGACTATTATCTATTATTATTGCTCGTCGAGTCGTTGAGCGCCTTAAGTTCTCAGTTGAGCTACACGACTACTGACAAATGCTTGCACTAACTGGACTGGTCCGCTCAAATCTGTGCAATTCTTTCCTCAAAAGACCATTTTAGACACCAATCTACATGGTCCTGTCATGATCTGATCAAGATTAAGTCTGGACTTTAAAAGAGACTTTGCCCCCTGAGTTTGTATTGCCATTTCTTCTCAGGGTTTTATATGACGTGTAAAAGTGATTCCGCTATTGTATTTACAGAATAAACAATTTCATTTCATTTTTTTAAACATATTTCTTTTTTCGTACCCATCCCTACTCAACGGTGACTCCGAACAGTTCGTACCTCACAGTAAACCGCTGAGATACCGCTGGTTAGAGCAAACCAATTCGTTGTCTGTTCACTGTTTGTTCATCATTATTTTTATTATAGTCTAGCTCACTTTGAACGCTTGACAGGGACATATATAGAGCGACTATAGAGAAATGTGTTGGTTTCTCATTTTAAAATAATGAGTTTGTTTTGAAAAACCCTTTTTACTCGACTTGTACTTATTTTTGAGTGTACGACTAAACGCCGACAGACACTACGCCGACAGACTGAACACCGACAAGACTTTACTTCGACGGGACTCTTCGCCGACAGGACACTTCGCCGACAGGACTCTTCGCCGACAGGGCTCATCTGCTCTCATTGCTATTAGCGAATAGCCCCTGTCTGAAAAGAGGGTATCTGGCGCTCGGCGGCCGCTCCCGCGGCACGCTCGCTTCGCTCGCTCGCCTTCGCGCGTTAATGGTCACTGTTCTAACCTAACCTAACCCAAATGATTATATTCAATACAGAAAATTATGAGCCCTGTCGGCGAAGAGTAGATGAGCCCTGTCGGCGAAGAGTCCTGTCGGCGAAGTGTCCTGTCGGCGAAGAGTCCCGTCGAAGTAAAGTCTTGTCGGTGTTCAGTCTGTCGGCGTAGTGTCTGTCGGCGTTTAGTCGTACACTGCTTATTTTTATAGCAAAGAAGTTAAAAATGCCTTGTTGACTAAATAAAGAGTCCTCTATTAGTCTATGGTTGCTCACAAGACTGCTGAGCATGGGATCCTGGGTTTGGTTCCTAGGTCGGAAACGTGCTATTCTTATACTGTAATACAAAAACATTGGTTGAACAATTTAAGGACAGCTGAAGTACAGTTAGAAAAATTAATTGATAAGCAAAGTGACACCCTACGTCAATTAGCCGTGTTATAGCTATTTCGTACAACTGTCAAATAATTACAGTTGTGATTTGAATATACGGACAATTTAAGTTCGTAGTCAATTAGCTTCTAGAAGACTGTATTTTTGCGCAGTTGGTGGGAATAGGCCAGCCTACGGTCACACTAGCGAAATGTGGAAAATACAGTATGATTTAGCGTTCAGGATATTTTATCGGGAATAATCGGGATAAAACTAGAGTCCGGCCGTCAAGATTTTATATTTGATTTTGCTTTTATATAGATTCTTTTCTTTTAGATTTTGTGAATGTGAGAACGTTGTAGGCTTAACAGACTGCAGTAGATCTGTCGACCATTTTCTATCTTGCTAAGTACCTGGTACTTGTTGATAGGCCTACACTGTCCTCTCATACCTATTAACTCTGTAATTTGAAAAAATTGTAAATACCATTTACTTTTAAAAGAGTAACCGTGGAGTTTCTTGCCGGCTCTTCTCCATAGGAAACGACCAATTAGAACCGTGCACCTAGCTTCTGACGTTTCATAAGTGCCCATGTAGGTTTATGTGAAATAAAATATTTTGAATTTTGAATTTTAAGAGAATGCGTTCTTGACTTTCAGTTTCATACTAACGAATATTGTGTTTTGCGAATTTGATCCTTATTACTACTAGAAATTGTCCAACAGATGTCAGGATCGCATTCTTTTGACGGCAGGTACTTTGGCACCCTGATTGCACATATAAGCTATTTGGCATACAAACAACTTGCTACTTCTATTAATCAATGTTCTATTTCATTTGGCAACCAAAGCCTATGTCAACCATTCTGCCAATGTCTAAAATGAATTAGAAAAACAAGTGAGCACAAAAAGAAGAAAAAAATTGCAACTGTCGGCACTGATAAAAATCTACGATTGATGCAGTTAATCTCGATCACTACATATTTTGTTTTTTTTTTTCTTAAAAAAACGTTGCCCCTCACTAGGAATTTCTCCTGTATCATGAGTGCTTTTACAAACATTTATACTCACATACACAAACAGCCAGACCCGGAACAACTACTTGTTGGTCATACAAATATTTGTTCCGTGCGGGAATCGAATCCGCGATACGCAGCGCAGCAGTCAATCGCTTAACCACAGCGCCAACCGTGCCGTTATTTTCTACTCTTTCTTCTTCTTTCTTTTTCTTTGTTTACCGAATGGATTTTTATATAGTTTTCACTTATGGACGGATTGATTCATGAGAAAGGTGTAGGTGTATAATTTATAAAGGTTTTGTGTAAATTAGCTGAAATAATGACGATGATTATTGAAGATTTCGGAAAAAAATCATCCCGACTGGGAGCTTTACTGGCGAGCGCTGCGTAAACCAATAGAGTTATATTTGAAGACAATGTATTACCACATTGGGTTCTTTTAATCCCTTAGTACGTTCCCGTGGGATATTTTTCGACATACAGGCGGGCGAAGCCGCAGGCAAAGCTAGTGTAAAATAAAACAATGTTCGGAGAGTGCTGAGTAATTAATTTTTGAAGTGAAAACTTCTTTAAACTTCTTCTATTCTTCTTTTAATTTTTGAATTGTTTTTATTTTTTTATTACGGAAGCTTCTTACGTGCACGTCTTTCTCCATTGTTCTCACATGTATAATTTCAACATGAATGATGTAACTAATAGTTTCTAACAATATTATGATTTAAAAGAGTGTCCGTGGAGTTTCTTGCCCGTTCTTCTCCATAGGAATCTACGCTTTGGAATGGGCAACTAGCTTCATATTTCTAACTGACTGACCCCTTGACAATTCAAAAGTGCCTGTAAATGGTTTAATTGAAATAAATGCTTTGAGGTTTGAGTTTAGCAGCGTTGTGCAGCGTTGTTTTTGTGATGGGTAAAAAATGTTAAACTTGCGTCAGGACACGTGACCTGATCGAAAATTCGTAAGACGGAGGGAGAGTAGTACCAAAATATCAAACATGCACAACGTTAATAATCTAGTTTTCACTTCTGCCGGCACTTCCGGAGTGCAACCCGTTTTTTTTTACATCAATGTCTTAGGAGAGTGCATTTTGAAAGCTGGCAACGTCGCAAAAAGCTGTCAATAATAAAATACCTATTGAATTAGTACTGAAAAATGTCGTGTCGTGACACTGAATTTTTAGGTTCATTATCTGCCTAGCCTTTTGTAAACTATGATGAGGTCGGCTTTATTTTACATGGAACGACGGGCTATCTTACCTCCACAACACAGTTACTGGGTAATGCTGTCTTGGTAAGACTGGTTGTTAGACTTTTGGGCTTCTGGCGACCCGTATCGACTGACGAACCAAGGGCTCAACGTGCTTTTCGAGCCAGGAGGGTATGTAAAGATGGTGGCTGCGACATTTATTATTAAATATCGCAGCATCATGCTGAGATAGAAGCCTTTTGGCCTCGCGTGTGTTTAGTTTAATTAAGATCTCTTGTGGTTGTCCTAATAAATACTTTAACTTTCTTTCTTTCTTTCACCCCACGGAACAATGCAAGCGTATCTTAACTTGGTCGATCAACCCGTGTGTGTGGTTGTTATTACTTAGCACAGGCCCCTGACTATTTGGCTTGAGGGGTAAAAAAGCACTTGAAAACCTTTTTTTTCACTTAAAACTGTAACAGCATAGTTCAGTGTTATTATTGCATCATTATTTTAGTGCAATACAAAGCGAAATTTCATAATTTAATTTAGTAGTATTGATTAATTACTCAAAACAACGAAATATTTTACAGCTATTTGCGACGTTGCCAACTTTCTGAATACCCAACAATGTATTATTACGCACACAATATAAACCGGTTAAGTGCAAAACGGAGTCGCACCCGAACGGTTCCGTATCGTACAAGTCCGAAAATGAAACGTTTCTGGTACGGTGGTCTACAAACTGTAATAAAAATTAAATATAGTTAATAATTAACTTTTTTTTTCTTCTATCCGTGACATCACTGCGGACTATCACAATACCAGCGCTGCAACATTTATTATTAAATGCCGCAGCATCATGCTGAGATAGGAACCTTTTGGCCTCGCACAGGACTTTCCGCTTTATTTTGATTTTTACTTTGTTTTTATTTTCTATTTTAATTTTTAATGAGTGTGTGTTTAGTTTAACTAAGATCTCCTGTGCTTTTCCCAATAAATACTTTTACTTTATTTCTATTTTTTATAATTTTTTGTTATAGCGGCAAAAAACATACGCAATCTGTCAAAATTAAAACTGTCTACTTATGTAGTTCATGAGATACAGCCCGCTGACAGACAGACGGACACACAGCGGAGGCTTAGTATTAGGGTTCTATTTGACACCCTGCGGGTAGTAAACCCCAAAAATGAATATTGGCAGTACAGTGGAAGGAAGAATATTTTTCCTTGTATACCAAAAAATAGCTTGTTTGACTGTGCAGACGCTAGCACATCAACCTACTACAATCTGTCAAATTTCTTTAGTAAATTTTCAACTTTATCTCTAAAGCATAAGGTTCAAAGTTGATTGGGAAAATTTGACAGCTTCGGGGAGGTTGACCTGCTGGCGTCTGTACCTATCGATAGCGATTTACCCGCCGTACTCCACAAACGAACAAAATATTCGTAATGACAGACGACACCGTCACGGCCGCTTACCGTCCCAGTGTCTTACGCGAACATTATATGGTCCAGTGGACCGAGCCGACAATACTAAGAATATGCAGGTGAACAAAATAAGTAACACAAGTTTGATAGGTTTATAGAGGGTGGCACATTCATATCGGACATTATGGGAAAGTCTGAAACTATAAGACATACGAAGATCTCTTCTTAGGAACCATGTCATCGATTTTAGTTACAAGAAAAACTGCATTCATACATTAAAAAAAAACTTGTACTCAGCTCGGGAATCGAACCCGGACGTTTTGAAAAATAAAACTAACACTATTTCTATTTAGATATCGATTGTGTAGGTCTAAGCAGTAAATGTTACTATGAAACATGATGTCTAAAATGAATAAAATGCATTGTTTTCATATCCTTTAATTTATTTTAGTAAGTTTTCGAAATGAGCACCATTTTTTTTCAAAACAAGCTAGGTATCGCCATTGAAGACCTAAAAGCAGCCATAGAGTCCATTTTAACGCAAATTCACCACCTGAAGATACAAAACGCAATAGTAAGATCGTTACCCAAACGAGTTGAATGTTGTATTGAAAAAAATGGTGGTCATTTCGAAAACTTACTAAAATAAATTAAAGGATATGAAAACAATGCAATTTTATTCATTTTAGACATCATGTTTCATAGTTACATTTACTGCTTAGACCTACACAATCGATATCTAAATAGAAATAGTGTTAGTTTTATTTTTCAAAACGTCCGGGTTCAATTCCCAAGCTGAGTACAAGTTTTTTTTAAATTTGTGAATGCAGTTTTTCTTATTACTAAAATCGATGACATGGTTCCTAAGAAGAGATGTTCGTATGTCTTATAGTTTCAGACTTTCCCATACAGACCGATCTAAATGTGCCGTCCTGTATACACAATAACGCGTAAACTGTTAGGTACCATAAATTCAGTAGGTACATGAATGACCATAACCCCCGTTAATAAAAAATATCTGCTGTTATAATGCTTGGTATATATAATGGCAGTGACTCGGAATTTCGGACCCAGTCAGTGGGATTATGTAGACGAGATCGGCAGTAAGTCAGGCGGGGGAATCTACTGGGCCTGCAAATAGACTGGTAGTTTAGTCAACTGGACTGACTTGAGGGCACGCAGCTCACTGGAGTTGAAAGTAGTGTCTACACAATCCCGGTTGGCTATCAGCGCTGGACTGACTTATGTACTGTGAGTGTAAAGGTCACCTCTGCCTTATACTTCAAATAATGAAGGCGGGTGTTAACAAAGTGAATAGCAAATATAATAATAAAAACAAGAATGAAATAACAATTTATTATTTAATATATTTATTATTTTATTTCATCAAAGTATAAATAATAATTCTTTCTTTCTTTCTTTCTTTCTTTATACACAAACTGGATTAAATACGTATTATCGAAGCTAACTCAAAAACTATCCAAGCAAAGTTACTAAAATTTATAAATGAGACGACTGCTTACGCAGCCTACCAAATGAATTTTCAAAATCGGTCCACAATAAAATTGACGAAAATTACGATGAACACACGTTTAAAAAAAAAACTTACGCGACGATCATATAACCTCCTCCTTTTTTGAAGTTGGTTAAAAATAGCAACCCAGATGATCAATATGATGGTGGATGAAATCCCACGTATTAACGTGGGATTTGAACAATGTGAAATGAGGGTGTATTTAATACACCTGTACCTTCCACGTACATGAGTATTATTTACGTGCCGGGAATACAGACGGGATTATAACATATAATCAGCCTATAATGTACTGCTGGGACACAGGCCTCCGCTTTTCAAGAAGGAGTGGGCTGTAATCTTCCACGCGGACCCAGTGCGGGTTGGTAGATGTCACATGTCTTCGAATTTTTAGTTGTTAATGTTTTCCTTCACCGTTTTGAAAGCAGTGCTGATGTAATTATTTACACAAAGTAAAGCGCTTGTAAGTCGGGACTGTACCATTTGGCCACCACTGCTCGTACAATATGCACAACACATTATTCCTAACTAATATCCATACTAATATCTTTGAATTGTATAACTTCAATCTCGTAGTATTGTATAATTGTATAGCACATATGTGAGCATTGTGACCATATACCCTCTATAAAGCTACCATTTACTGGGTACGTCTTTCATTGACTTGAATGTGCCCTGGCGGCTGAGAGTATGCCATGCTCACTTAAATATCTCGCTGGTGGTGGCGTGTATGTTGGATCGTTAAGTTTCCTTCAAAATGGTTGAGCTAAACGGTGCTGATCCATGCGTCATGTTCGTGAACGGGCGCCGTCAGTAGGGACTGGCCATCTCTTATCTGCCACGGCTTATTTTAATTTTAGAATTGTTTTTATCTTTTTATTACGGACGCTTTTTACGTGCACGTCTTTCTACATTGTTCTCACATGTATAATTTCAACATGAATGATGTAACCAATACTTTGTAACAATATTATGATTTAAAAGAGTGTCCGTGGAGTTTATTGCCCGTTCTCCTCCATAGGAACCTACGCTTTGGAATGGGCAACTAGCTTCATATTTCTGACTGACTGACCCCTTGACAATTCAAAATTGCCTGTAAATGGTTTAATTGAAATAAATGCTTTGAGTTTGAGTTTGAGTTTGAATATTATAAATTCGAAAGTAACTCTGTCAGTCTGTCTGTCTATCTGGCTGTACTAAACTAATCTTTCTTAGGTATTACGTAGTCAATGGCAGCACTGAGTAGGTATTACAAATTAATGGTGATACTTATAGTAAAATGAATAATTATTATTTTAAGGAATTTAGAATAATTTATTCCTGTTTTATTTAAAAAAACCGGACAAGTGTGAGTAAGACTTGCGCCCTCAGGGTTCCGTCTCCAAGCTGTGCTTGCTCTGCTGCCCGAATTTCCAAATCCGGACTGAAGAACAAACATAACTTTTCATAGATTGGATTAAATACAGACTAAATGTTAGTTCAAGACACGGCCTATGATTTTTTTAAATCCCAGATTGAAGAACAAACTTCACTTTGCAGTTCATATATAACTATGTATAAATTTTTGATTTTACGCTGGGTCGTCGGGACAAATAGGATTAGGTTTATTTGCGAGTGTCAAAATATGCGGCATAAAAAGCCGTATTTTTTATTGCATTGACTTCGAAGCTTTATTTTCGTTACAAGATCCAAGGGAATATAAATCTAAGTTTTTGATATCTATTTCAACGTGATGCCTCCATGCGTTCCTGGGAAAAAGGGTCTTGACAGACAACGAAGTCATCCTTTAAGGGTTTCAATTTTTCATTTTGAGGTACGCAACCCTAAAATATGCCTTTTACCTTTGCATGCCGTAACGGCTGAACGGATTTAGTTGAAAGGCATGCGGATAAGCCATGACCTGGGTTAGTACATAGGTTACTCGGAATCCCGGTAGTACGTCCCTGTGGGAACCGAAAAAAGCAAAAGCTAGTAATATTATAAATGCGAAAGTAAGTTTGTTTGTTTGACTCAGCACAATACGTCGCCTACACAATGTACTAACTAGATCTTGTAGTGATGTTTATTTTTATTTTTATTATGTATTAGTTTATTATTATAGAAGATTATTTTGTGTATTTTGTCTATGGGCCTTAGTTGCCTGAAAATAAAGCAATTATTATGATATTATGTTACGCTTTCATGCTAAATCGTCTGAACGGATTTGGATGAAATATGACACATGGGTAGACCATGACCTGGGTTAGGATATAGAATACTTGTTATCCTGATAATACGTTCCCATGGGATTATTTCTAACCTCCACACGAGCGAAGTCGCGGGTAAAAGCTAGTTTGCTATAAACCACATGATCCTATTGAAATCCACCTACAATACAATAGTTCTAGAATATCCAGGAATTTAATTAGTCACCTGGATTTTCCATTTCTATGAAATTTCATATTATCATGGATATATCTTTGGTATAGTTTTGAATAAAGGTTTATTAAAATTCAACGAGACATGCGAGCGATACTGGGAGACATGAAATTAGAGCTGCTAACAAAGTATTTACAAATTAATAAAGTTTATTGAAATCGTTATTTTTTATATTTTGAAGAGCGGTACATTATTAGAATATGAAATGAATATTACAGTAGGTATGTTAAGTAAAACGAGGGACATACTTTAAGCGATTGTACTGTACTCATGAAAATCAACTTTTACTTTAGGATCAACTCTGAAATATGAGAAAAAGATCAACTTTTCTATACATTTCGATCGTGTAATATTGCATCTTTGTATGGAAATGCTGAATTTTTCAATGCCTATTGTAATTGTGATTTTACACCGAATCGACTTATGTTTAATTTAACGAACCGGCTTCAATCCTGCCCTTTGTAGGTAGGCAATGTATCATTGGGCAATAGTAACATAATCATGGGTAGAAATGCAATTTGGATAGCCTAATATTGCAGTAACTCTATAGAAAACTCAATAACTAGCCCACTTATTATAATATAATAATTTTACGCTGAATACGAAAAACCACTTATTTGTGCAAAAAATATGACACATTGTCACAACATTTCATGATAATTTCAAGAAGGTTTATTTGAAACACGTGCTAAAAATTGAAAATATTGCTATCTTAATGACGTTGAATGTAATATTGTTTAGGATTTCAGTAGCATAAAGAAATTCCACTTAAGTAACCTAAAAATAGCAACTCATTATTTGATGAAGAAAAACAAGATCACTTACCAGTTAAGTGAAGTACACTCACATAATATCTATCGAATTACGATACTATTTTAAATATCGACAAACTCCAACGTATGTACGCAAAACTCGCGGCGGTTATTCGCGCGAAGTATCTAAAAACAGTGCGTTCCACTGTCGATACGGTTCGTCGATTCGACGTCGAAACTGTGGACGTCACTTATCATTACCCTGTTATACGACGTATAATAATAGAGATGGGATTCTCTTGGTAAAATTTATCGATGAATATTTTTGTTTGTAAAGTAAATTGTTAGAGAAAACCGAAGGAAATGGAAACAGGTCATGTTTTAGTCTACACATAAAGCATTTTGTTATGCACTATCGGCACCAACCGAGACCTCATCATTTAAAATTATCTAAGGGGCCTCTACGAGTTGGCTACAGCCCCTCGTACGCCTTCCAATCACCCGGGATCCCAGGGTCCCGAGATATGTCAAAGACATTTTTAAAATTTATATTTTTTTCCAGATAACATGATCCATTTTGTTAGTAAAAAACTACTTATGTCAGTTCACACATAAACGCATACAATCTTTGAAGACCGGACGGTCATAGATGTCCGCAATTACACTCAGGATGCCGTTGCTACTCACACGCACTCTGTGGAGCAGTGACGCCGCTTTCTTAATCAATAATTATTTAAATTTCTACAAAATTTCTCCGCAGTACTTTTATTAATGTTTCATATAATAGCGAATACATTCTACTTAAAAATCATCCTCTTCTACATTTCTAAATATCGGTAACTTGAAAGCCGTAGCTCATTGTTATTCAGTTCTCGATTTTAAATAAACTTTGTTTGCGTCAATATCGGCTAATTGATCTGAGGTACCGTTTTTTAGACGAATTGCACTAAAGCCACCCAGATACTTGGGAAGGGATCTTAGATTGAAATTGTATCTCAAATACCTTTTAAGTCCTTCAATTCAATTTAAATTGACCTTCTTGAAGACTGGCTGGGATTTATTTTATTTATTGTTCACTTTTTGTGTCGATAACTTTATTTTCATTCAAATTTTTAAGAGGGAACAGGATCTGCGATTCTCCATACAAATGTATTCCCCTTTTTTCTTCCTGAATAATGCTTCTAGAGCAACCATGTTTTTCCATAAAATCAAGGTCTGCTGTAGATACGTCTCTGTTATTTAATTTTTTCAGCAACTTATTGACCCTGGTAAAGAAAATATGACCCTCCAAAAATTACAAAAATCACACATTTTTACCGCCGTGATTAGCGGACTACCAGACAAATTCGAAGGTTTTTAAAATAAAAGAAAATTTGATTGGGCTAAGTTTTCGAGGAGAAAAAAGGGGAATACGAAACGTCAATCTCGTCAATTATTTTTTGTGTTATAATCGGTCTGAGCTGCAGCTGTCCCTATCGCACTCTACCGGAGCAGACTTGAGGTAATACAACGGCAATAGTTTCTTCAAATACCTATTTATCAAAGGCCCTGTTCCCTCCTAATACATAACTTATCACAAACTATTGTAACAGGTGTGAGAACTGTACTGACATAGGTTAATAATCTTCTCTTCCTGTCCTTGTCCTATGTTATTTTGGGTCGACGAAACATGTTTTGTTTTTTCATTCTCCCCTGTCAACTGTCACTTTAAAGGCTCCGGCAGACAGGTGCAACGCGACTCTGGTGGAACAATTTCTATGAAAACTTCAAGGAATTTTTTCTACTGGTTTTGCGTTGTGCTTGTCTGCAAGCGCCTTAATAAAGTTGTTTTACTGACATAAAAAAAAAAACATTATTAAGAAATAAGCAGTACCTTTGTCCTCAAAATTATAATTATGTCATTGTCTGTGTGTATTTTAGTGTGTGTACATAAATAATAAAATAAATAAACATTTTATCAATATCTCATTATGAAATGGTTGAGTCTCAGGAGTTTGAGTGCTAAGCAAGCACTCAATTTGTGTCACTTTGAATGAAATGGAAAAGAGAAATATTATAAGAAAACCTTAATAATTATAGTCTAGAAAAAATATTTCAAGTGGGCTTTCTTTTCAGGTTTTTCGCGATCAAGCTGTATATACGAATGTTGACTAAATTATGTAATCAGGTAATTTTAATTTGTTTTCTTCTTAAATATATTAGGTAAAAAGTAACTTACATAGAATTGTCAGCAACAATATCGATACATCTACACTACACACTACGTCACTATCTTCAATGTTTTATAGCTAGTTAAATTTAAGTTTTCGAAAGTAATAATAAGGGAACGTTGTCAAATGAATTCTAATAATGATACAATTTCACTGTAACGTAATTATTACTGTATTATTTGTGTCTGTCACTCAGTGAAGCTTTTCTATATTAGTGATTATTCATGCATGCATTTTTAACGTGGCTGTCTTTCGATATCTATTTTCTTTGTTGTCACATTTTGTCTTTTCGTTTTCAGCTACAATTAAGGGAATAATTTAAAACACAATTTAATTTAAACATTTATTTTTATGCACATACATTTTGTACAGCACTATAAATTTAATATGGTGTTCCATCAACGTGACAAATGGCAGGATAATCTGGACTCTTCTCACAGATAAATGTGAAGGCCTCATGACACCACAAGTCGTTCAGGAGCCCCGAGCGATAAATGGAACCACAGTATTCACCTGGTCTTAAATTGTTTGGCTCCGATGGATCAAATTTGCTGAAGCCCGCTTCTGACAGAGTTTCGCCTGAAACGGAAAAAGTGGTGCTGTTTTGAAGTCTGTGTGACAAAAGTTTACAAGGCTCCGCTTGCTTCACTTTAAAGTGAGTTCGATCGTCGATGACGCTAGCCACAAGTAACACTGGTATTTCAATGGCGGGCCGCACTCGACACAACCAATAACAAACTAGTTAATAACACGTTAGTAACTCACATCGTGTACAGATCGCCATTGAAATACTATAGTTTGACCGAGACCGCTGTACCACGCCTTAGGTATGTGAGCGGCGAGGCGGGGGGTCAGTGCAGGCCGCTCCTTCGTCAACGCTCACGGTGTCCTGCCACTCATTCGTCAACGGTGCCCCCCGCCTCGCCGCGCATTCCCAAGGCGAGGTACAGCTGTCTCTGTATAGTGCTGTGACATTCTGGCAACTCACTCAATCACTTGGATATAACCACAAGAGTGTGTTTGAGTGCTGAGTTTTACAACGCCAGTTATTTTTATCCCAGGAATAATATTACATTTTTGACAGTACTCCAAAGAAAAACAAAATCAAATTTCATTTTTATTCCACAGATAATTATTATAACATTTTCCATTAATCATTTTCTCAGTAGCAGCACGGAGCCTGAATTGTGCCCAGTTGACGGCAATAGGCTCGCCCCCTATTACATGGTACTTAAACATAACCGGCGAAATATGCGTGTTACTATAGGTACACCTCAGGTAATGAAAGATATCTGACGTTCTATAAATCAGCCCTTATATTAGCATGTTAACTCAGAGTTAAAAAGGTGCAACAAAATATAAATTACCGTGAATTGTCCTCCAATCCCCACGTTCACCCCAATCGAAAAAGCCGACGAAAGCTACTTCTTTCCAAGTTGGTGCCATTCCCAACATGTCACTTCTAGGAATTTTAGAAAATATCTCACTGAGAATTTTAGCTTCGATTGCACTGTTTATAATAGCAAGATGGCCGCCTTCAGCTGTACACGCCAAGGAGGCTCGGGAAAAGTTTCGTGGTACTATGTGGAACTTGTAGCATTTGTTAGTTCTGTTATCCAGCTGGTATTCTGAAAAGGAAATGCTGATGAAAATACTTCTTTTTTTTTTGTCTGTGGAATTATCAAATAACTTGATAACTTCCCAGACAAAGGGGCGTGGCGTGGGAGGGCGTGTCAGACTCTTACTGACTAAAACCCACCCGTGTTCCTTCAGTTGCCTTTACGTTGCCAGGGACCACGGTATCCCTTTCGGACTTTCCCGCAACCTCGGCAGGCATTGGTCCTATCAGACCCCTTCAGTTGCTGACAACTATGAAGCGCGCGTGGAACACAACACGCCATCAATCCGGGTCTGGGAATCTGCCTGCGATTCCCGACGCCCAGGGCGTCTCCTGCGGCGGCTAGGGGCGTGAGGGCGCGAAGTTTGCCTCTCCCTTACACGTTCTGCCTCCTCCTTCGCGAGCATTACTGCTTCGCAGAAGGAGGTGACAGTCTCCCATGCCCTCTCGCTCCGTACCATGGCCTTAGTTCCAATTTTGGCCACGCGCCAAAATAACCTTGAAACGCTGTAATTACTTTGTGACTTACAAAACATGTGACTGTCTGATACTGTTGTCACCTTTGTTTCAATCTAAGTAAAATTATAATTTACAGGGACTTGTTGTCAACTTACGTAACAATTTTATAGTCAAAAGTTATACACATATCAGAAACTTGTAGCAAATTCAAAAGAATAGCCATCCCTACGAGTGTCTATGGAGTTTCTTGCCCGTTCTTTTTCATGGGAACCGACTACGCTTTGGAATGGGCAACTAGTTTAATCTTTCTGAGTGACCCAATCCTTGACAATTCAAAGTGTCTGTAATTGGTTTATTTAAAATAAATGTTTTGAGTTTGATTTAAATTGAATCTCTACCTGGATCTGCAGTGCCGCATTCATTGACTTCTACGTTAGGGTCCTCACGACGGTAACAGATGTAAGGACGAGTCTCTTCACACGGACGATCAGCTAAGTCTCCATTACCATTAAAAGTGATACAGCTTTCTTTATTGTCCTTATTATCTGGCTCATTTTCAGCCCAAGATACTGGAATTTTCGAGAGCGGTGTGCCTGTAATTTGTTAATCTGTATTAGTCTCTTTAATAAGTCGCATAAATGTCATTTGATGAAAAAGTGGAAAAAAAACATGGATGACCGCCAAAGCATACAGATCAGTCGGCTCGGACAAAGTAGCAACATGATGGAGAAGTCAAAAAATTATTGAATTGACATAAGCTACCGAAAAGCTTGATCATAAAATTCGTTGTGGAAAAACGAAACACAAAGCGATTGTATCTTGTTTGAAGGTGATGTCTACTGAGTCTAAATTGTGTAGATTATTTTTGTGCCCGAATCAAAGCTCATAATAAATTGTAATTGCGAGACAATGCTTCCTTATCCAAACCATTCGTTCCACCTGCTGAAGAGCTCCCACCTGGACATGCCTTGGGTAACCTGGAAGTCTTTAAATAGACTCCGGACCCTAGTTGGGCAAAGCAAGGAAAACCTGTTCAAGTGGAGATTCATAGACGACTCCGCCGTGGAGTGTAAATGTGGTGCTGTTTCACAAACGATGGGACACTTAGTATCATGTCTTGCGTGTGGTACAGGAACTGATGGACGCTAGTGATGGCGCCAAACACGTGGCCTAATTCTAGGCCAAGTCTATTTAGATTACCATCGACACGCTAAGACAAAAAAGATTGTAATTATACTGATTGACTCACCTTCAACTGTATGGTAATCTCCTTGAGAGAGAGTGGCATGAATCCCCGTAAAGATTTCTTGTTTCAAAGTGGAGTCTTTTATGATGTGCAACATTTCAGATTTTAGTTCTAGTGTGGTTGGAGACACCAGAGCAGCACCTGAGGACAGAATAAAATAACATTGTATAGGGTTAGGAGCAATTAAACTTCGTAATACTAGTTTTTTACATTGTAATCTGAGTAAACACAGAAAGGGTGAACAACAGTAATGATTAACATAATAAATTGAAATCACTTGTTTATAAACTAGGTAACGAAGTTTAATTACTCCTAACCCTATAACAGGCGCCCATCATGGGGCTTAAACCTACAACCCTGAGATAATGTCCTGCTCTACCATTATTCATAAGCGATGGCCAAAGTTTTAAATCATTAGATTTGACTGTACTCAGGTCGCGAGAAACAGAGTTCATATTAAGAACAGTGCGCTCAAACATCTAACAAGGCACGATAGATACGATGTTCAGTATGAGTGAGTGAGACAATAGTATATTTAGTTCTTCAAATGTCATTGTCAACGAAACGAAAACGTGATCATCTTTTGATGCGGTTACGCGAATATAACAATTGAAATCTTTGTATTAAACTCTGACTCTAGTTCACTATTACAGGGGTAAATCGGGGAGCATACCTATAAGGATTTAATTTATGTTTATTACATAAGTTTCTCCCTCACTCTGATTACGTTGATCCACCTTCCAATTTAAGTACATTCGTGCATGCTATTTGGTGTACAACTACTTATAAAGAGTGTTGTGAATGTGCTGTGTAGTCAATTCTTTTACATCACTCTTTTCAGTATACCATAAGCTTAAAAAATTATCGCACCCACAATAAAAACGAATGCTAACACTGGATAGGAAAGATGATAATTTTTGCCTGTGTACTAAATAGTATGTTCGACCGTATAAAAATTCCTTACCTTCCAGTGTGCATCGCAGCCGAGCATCGAACCAAGTCGCTGGTACAACAAAGTGTTTGAACCATCCTTTGGCTGATGAACTGTATTTGTAGTCACATCTGAACGATCCCTCTAAAAATACAAACAAAATAATATTTAAAAAAAAAATGTAACATAAAAGCACCAGTCAAATTCGCAACACGCTCTAAGACAGGAATCGCCGATGATGGCGATAAGTCTGCAAGCTGAAATGAGGCTGGGTGGGTCACATTTATAGGATATATCAGGATCGTCACACAGTGAGTGCCTGAAGATGTGCGTCATACCGAGGCAGGCTTAGGAAACGCTGGCGTGACGATTTGGCCTCCTTTCTGACCGATTAGCCGGAGAAGGCAAAACACAAAGAAAATCGTAAAAGTATGAGGGAAAATACCGCAGCAGAGTGGCACAAAAAAGTAGTTAATAAAAAAAAAACAAATAGGTATGTGACTCTGATGCACTCTGATTGAAGAATAGCTCAAATCAAATCTAATACTTATAAACTAGTCTAAACTAATGTTATAAAGAGAAAAGATTTGATTTTTTGTCACGTTTTCACGCTAAAACCGTTTAATGGATTTGGACGAGATTTGGCACATGGGTAGACCATGACCTGGGTTAGGACATAGGGTACTATATAACCGATATTCCCACGTTATTGAGACTTATGCGGGTGAAACCGCGGGGCGCAGCTAGCGATAGATAGATTAGATTTAATCAAGCATCAATAGGACAAGCTTTTTGATATAATTTTGCAATGGTTGCATCTTAATAATGCCGAAATGGCTACAAAGGGGGTGACTACCGAGATGACCACTAATAGAGAAGTATTGAAGAAAAAGACAAGTTGCGACGACCACAAATAAATTGGGATAAGTGCAGGTGAGTGGCGATGGTGATGATGATGATTGCATATCAACCATCTCAGAACAAAACGGCATCTCGAAAAAAAAACACTTGTAAAGATTAAGATTATTTAGACTGATATTTTTGGCTAAGTAATAACAGCCGCACGGATCGATCGATAAGTGGGCACGCCCTTTATGACTGGAGGCCTTTATTTGGATATTGTTTACGTTTAGTCTTAATTTTTTTTTTTGCCTGAGTACAGTTCTTGATATTTTTGGTTGGTATATTGGCGTGTGCTAGCTCACATATGGCTATTAATTTTTAATTTAAATTTGTTTTGTGTTGCGTAATTTAAATTATTTTTCATACTTTTATATAGAATCATTTTTTTTTCAAACTGATCAGACAGCTGTACTGCTGGGGAGTTTGTTGCGCCACTTCTTCTTCCCAGCTAAAGCACTAGGAAGTGGTGAAGGGTGTGCGTTTTGGGGGACTGTCTTATGTAACTTTGACGTTCGAAAAATGTTGATTCTCAGTCTAGTTTGACTAAATGACTTTTGAATTTGAATTTGATCGTTCAGGTTAAACTACTGTTACCGCGGTTGGTCCGTGGATGGGTGACCATCTTTACATACCAAGACCCCACCGTGCCTCGGAAAGTACGTTAAGCCGTTGGTCTCCAACGGCTAACGTGCTAACGGCTGTCATTCGTGGATCTGACAGTCGTAACGGGTCATCAGAAGCCCGAAAGTCCGACAGCCAGTCTTACCAAGGGGTATCGTATTACCCAGTACTAACTGGGTTGTGGAGGTCAGATGTGCAGTCGCTCCATGAAAAATACTTGTATTCAGCCGAAAGTCAATCCCAACTTAGTTGGGATAACTCCAGGATGATGATGGACTGATATTTTTTTAGGGTTCCGTACCTCAAAAGGAAAAAAATTAACCCATATCGGATCACTCGAGTGTCTGTCTATCCGTCTGTCACAGCCAATTTGCTCCGAATCTAATGGACCGATTATGTTGAAATTTGGTACACATATCAATTTTTCCAACACGGATGTGTAACGAAAATAAATGAATTTTGAATATGGGGGTCATTTTTCGGGGGCAAATTGAAAAATAAAAATATTTTTTTTTTGTAAACTATACCGTGTGATATATCAAATGAAAGGGCTTATTTTGAGGATCATTTTTTTATAATAATTTTTAAATAAATATTTTTAAAGATATGTAAGAAAATTGATGAAAATTGACCATTCCCCCTATCTTCGAAACCGTTTTAGCGTGAGAGCGTAACAAAGAAACAAACAAACGAACTCATTTTCGCATTTATAATATTAGTAAAGTAATAAGTAATATTATAATTCAGATTAGAAAATAGATAAAAATTTATCATTTCCACCCCCTTATCTCCGAAACACAGGAGCCAAAAATTAAAAAAAATACAGAAAATAGTTCTATACTTATAGATTACAGGAAAACATATAAGAAGTCTATGGTTGTAAAATAACATGGTAAATATCCCAATATCGTGCGTACAAACTTTCATTTGCAGTTGGAATGTATGGTACAACATGTTTTTTAACTACAACTTTAAGTTTTTCCTTAGGATATATTCATCCCAACTACGGAACCCTTCATTGTGCGACACGCTCTTGGCCAGTTTTTTATAAAATCGGGAGCGTTTATCCTAAAAGCTGGCAAAGTTGCAAATAGCTGTCAAAAATTTACCTGTTTTGATTAATTTGGCAATAATAGTATATCGAAATAAGAAATGTGGCTAACTAGCGAAGTAGAATATTAATGATAAATTGCAATTATAACATCGAATTTGATGTTGTACCCGGTTTAGGTATAAAAAAGGCATTTGGAAAGTTTCCAAATACTTTTTTTGCATCTAAAACTAAATACTTTATATTTTTACTATTAATTATTGCATTTCATAATCAATATATTCTAGTTCGCTAGTTAGCCACATTTCTTATTTCCATGCAGTAATATTGCCAAATAAATCAAAACAGCGAAATATTTGACATCTATTTGCGACGTTGCCAACTTTCAGAATAAACGCTTTTAACAAAACTAGTGTCAAAGTCACTTTATAAATTGAAAAGATCTTACCAATAAAAGTCAGGCAGAATAGTAACACAAGATATTTTAAACAAGACTTCATTTTGTTATAACTAAAATGCACATGTGATATTATGGTGATACATTTTGTTAAAATATGTATATATACTCGATTTCAGTATTATTTTTAGCGACAGATATCATTGATCTTTTTAGACAGTGGTTCTCAAATATGGGTTTTCAAATATACTTCAACTGAATGAAACGAAATTTAAAACTTATATTAAACGCACACTATGCAGCCAAGCATATTATAAGTTGGGGATTACATCGCTGATAAAAATGCTTGGCTCAACGCTGGTCCTGCTCCACAAGCATAAACTAATTGCTTAGCATTTATCTTATAATTTTTCATCAATACCGTTGGAGCTGCTGAAGATTTTAAAAACTATCTTTGCATTGTATAAATTCAATCTCTTAGCATTGTATAATTGCATAGCACATGTGTGAGTACTATGTACCGAATATAAAGCTACCATTTAGGTACTGGGTATGTCTTTCATTGACTTGAATGTGCCCTGGCGGCTGAGAGTAAGTCATGCTCACTCAGATGTCTCACTGATGGTGGCGCGTGTGTTGGATCATTTAGCTCCCTTCAAAATGGTTGAGCTGAATGGTGCTAATCCATGCGTCATGTTCGTGAACAGGCGCCGTCAGTAGGGACTGGTCATCTCTTAGCTGCCACGGCGATTTTAATTTAATTTAATGTTTGAATTAGTTTTTATTTTTATTTCTAACGGACGCTTTTAATGTTTTGCATCGTTCTCACAAGTATAACTTCAACTTGAATGATGTAACCAATATTATGTAACCATAATTTGATTTAAAAGAGTGTCCGTGGAGTCTCTTGCCCGTTCTTCTCCATAGGTACCTACTACGCTTTGGAATGAAATGAAATGAAATGAAATGAAATGAAATGAAATGAAATGAAATTGTTTATTCTGTAAATAGGATATTGCAATCACTTTTACACGTCATATTAAAAAAAAAATAAGAAGAAAATGCTAGATGAGTTCGGCGTTTCCTATCTGACTACTCTGAGAAGAAAGACCGAAACAAACTCAGAGGTCACAGTCTCTTTTAAAGTCCAGACATAATCTTGGTCAGGCCATATGAGGACCATGTAGATTAGTGTCTGAAATGGTCTTTTGAGGAAAGAACCACACAGATTTGAGTGGACCTGTCCAGTCAGTGCAAGCATTTGTCAGTAATCGTAGAGCTCAACTCAGAACTTAAGGAGCTCAACAGAAATGTGCGACTAGCTTCATATTTCTGACTGACCAAACCCTTGACAAATCAAAAGTGCCTGTAATTGGTTTATTTGAAATAAATGCTTTGAGTTTGAGTTGAGTTTGAGAATGGTATGACACAAAATACAGTAAAGATGGTAAATAATACTAATTTGGATGTTATTCTAGACCTTTGAGGAATATAAATCAATGAGTCAATTTTTTCCTTTACTTACTTGTACATAATATATAATAGATATATTATTGAAATACATTCGTTAGGAATCGCAAAAAAAAAAAGACTGCAGTTAAAAATGGCATAGCTCGACTACTTAAGTAACAATTCATCTGCGTGTTGTTTTATGCAACATATTGTTATCAAAAGGACAAATATGACATTCTCTAAAGCTATGGGAAAATAATGCATAAAAAAAGGCTTTCAAAAGGAAAAAGGATCCCACACTGTGTAGTGTGTCTTACCAAATAATAATATGATAGAGATAAAATAATCAGATAAATATTTAAAAAAAATACTATAAATTTGAAAACCACTGACACAGGAAAATAATATTAAATACTGAAGTAAAAACTATAATTAAATGACAAAGCTTTCCTCACTTTGTTGTTTAATTAAATCAATGACATCAATCATCTCCTCTGTATCTATAACAATAGAAAAAAGTTCGTTTTTAGGGCTGTTTGTGTATGTGAGTTTATATGTTTGTAAAAAAATGTTTTTCTAAAAAAAAGAAAAGGGTTCCGTACCCAAAGGGTGAAACGGGACCCTATTACTAAGACTTTGCTGTCCGTCTGTCACCAGGCTGTATCTCGTGAACCGTGATAGTTAGACAGTTGAAATTTTCACAAATGATGTATTTTGTTGCTGCTATAACAACAAATACTAAAATCAAATAAATATTTAAGTGGGGCTCTCATACAACAAACATGATTTTTTTGCCGTTTTTATAGATAATAATGGTACGGAACCCATCGTGCGCGAGTGGCCGGTTTTTTTTTTAATAGCATGAATAACACAACGCACAAAATCACAATCAAATGATAACAAATTAGGTATCCGAGTTATCCGAATATAAAGAAAATACAAAGTGACAAATATAAAAAAGTGACACTATGACTAGCATAACCAGCTATAATGTTCCCACTGCTCACTGGACATAGGGCACAAGCCTCATCTCTTCGAGAGGGAGTGAACTATACTCTACCACGCGGGCCCAGTGCGGGTTGATAGATATAAAATATACAAAAAAATTGTATATTATGCAACTAGTGAATAAAGGACGGATTTAAAGCAAGGGCCATAAAAGAATCACGAGCAAGTGAAGGATTCTAACGACTGAATCACGACCGATTCACGTGTTAGAATCCTGAGCGACGCCAGTGATTCATGGCCCTTGATATAAATCCGTTTTATTCAAGAGTTGTATACTATACTTTATACCATGACTACGAGGTAAGGAAAGATTTAAGCGAAAATAGACATTTAATGAAGAAAAAAGGAAGGTTAAATTAATTAAAATGCACATTTAAATTGGAACAATTTGTGTTTGTACAACTTATAGTATTCGAAATAGCGCCAATTTACTAATGACAGCAAATAATTTTAAAGCTAAACTCCTTGTCGACCAATCAAATCTCGAGGAGTTATTTGCACAAGGAGTTTGTATCGAGTATTTCTTAGCAAGAAGGTTGTATAGCATTGAGATGGAAGAGGTCGAATATATTGGTGTGTTCTAAATTCAAACACCAAAATAGTGATTAAAAGTGCTTTTTATTCACTGTTTTCAGTTAATAAAATAAGCTTTTTAGAGGGGGTATGGTATAAATATATAAAGTTAACAAGTGTACAGTGTTTCTTTCACGTATCGATTTAATATTTTTACTAAACTAAACTTTTTTTTTTCGATGTTAGTATTTTATTTTAGTATGTATAGTTATGTCACGATGTACGTCCTCGCATAGGTAATCCTCAAATGGTTACACTGTCCTGAACCTAAGCCTGTTTCTCATATGAATAGGCAGAAACTTCATTGAGTCACATGAAAGCCTTATCGTTTCATTTTTGTTTTTTATTTGTTCGAGCCGTTTAGGGTTGAAAAACCAAGGCCATGGGGTTCGAGTGCCCACTTGGTTTTTCAAGAAATCACCAAGCGGTTAGTCGATTCTTCAAGTGACCAGAGGGCTGGCTTATTTTTTGGCCAAAGAATCAGCATCGCCATACAACGTGGCTGTGCTGCCAGCCTTTTGGGCACTTCTTCGGAACTTTTTCATGTCCCCCTCCCCTTTCCCCTTCCCCCCCTTTCCCCTCCTTTTTAGGGTTTCGTAGTCAACAAAGAACCCTTATAGTTTCGCCATGTCCGTCTATCTGTATGTCTATCTGTCTGACCGCGGCTTAGCTCAGAGACTGTTAGTACTAGATAGTTGTATTTTGGCATGGGTGTACATATTAATTACGTCGACAAAGTGGTAAAATAAAATCATGAAAATTGTTTTTAGGGTACCTCCCCTGCACGTAAAGTGGGGATGTTTTTTTTCCTCATCTATCCCATGGTGTGTGGTGTCGTTGGAAAGGTCGTTCAAAAATATTGTGAGTTTGTGAAAACTATTTTTGATTCAGGGATCCGTTTGCGAAATATTAAGTTTTAAAGTGCAAATTTTTGTTAGAGTCATGTGTCCCCCCCCCCCTTTGCCAGCTAAATGGTTGGTTTTGGATGTGAAAAAATTCACAGCAGTAGTATATATAACGAAATTAAAAGAAAAACTATCACAGCTAAGTAGGTTCTACAAGTTAACGAGTGATAATCAACCAACTTACATTTTCAGTTGAAAAAACATGTTTTCCCATACATTCCGTGTGGGAGAACAGATTTTTTTTACTACAATGTTAAGTATGTTCTTGGGATAAACTCATCCCATCTACGGAACCCTTCATTGCGCGTGGTCCGACACGCACTCAGCCGGTTTTTTTCATATACACGTACGTACAATATGTACATGTAGGTACTATTATGTATATAATTATATTAAGTAAATACTATGAATAATAAATATGTCGTCTTATGAATTAATCTAAATATGTTACATTATCATAGTGTTATCAAAATAATAATCAATTTTAGCTATAGTGTACAATTAAATTCTAAGCAAACAAACGCGCATTACGTGTAAACCGTTTAATAACTTGTTTATCGTCAGTCTTATTGAATCTTTGCTTCAGTTATTATGTTGAATACAACTCATTTCTATGTGTCAGGGGTTCTCAAATAATAACATATCATAACACGCCTGTATTGCCCAAAGGGAGAGGCAGAGTTGTTAGTAGGTTAATATAATTTTTAACTGAATATAATCCTTTAAAGAAAATAAGGTGGAAATTTATGCATAATCAGCCTATAATGTTCCCACTGCTTCAACACAGCTCTTCTCTTCGAGAGGGAGTGGCCTGTAATCTACCACGCGGGCCCAGTGCGGGTTGGTAGATGTCACACGTCTTCGAATTTTTGCTTCTAGGACATGCCGGTTTCCTCACAATGTTTTCCATCACCGTTTTGAGAGCAGTGGTGTTGAAATTATTTACACAAAGTAAAGCGCCATTCTGCGAAGTTCTGAATTTATTTCATCTTGCGGTACGGTGCGCCGATGCGGCTCCGGTGCAGCTCTGGCGTCATATACCTAGCCTTAATTAATATCACTTGCACGTCATAAAACAATAAGATCTATTTGTCTGTGTGCCAGTTAGATAGTTTGAACTTTAGTTTACAATTTACTGGGAATTGTTATCTTCTTGTCCCACATACCGCAGTGTCTCAAGATGAAAATCTTTGACCAGTGCGTGTTGCCAGTGATGACCTATGGCACTGAAAAGTGATCGCTCACAATGAGCCTTTTACAAGGCTAAAAGACACCCAAACTTAAGTGGCAGTGGGCAGGGCACATTGCTGAAGCTGAAAGGTTCTGGAGTGGCGACCCGACCACATAACGGAAGACGTAGTGTTGGAAGGCTTTCCACAAGCACAGCATACATTATAGTACAAGCCACAAGGAAGACCGATGATCTTGTGAAAGCTGCAGAATCCCTCTGGATGCGGGAAGCACAGTACCGGTTGAAGTGGCGGTGCTTGGGGGATGGCCCAATGCCTCTGTCCAGCAGTGGACATCTTTCGGCTGAAATTATGAATCATAATGCTGTTGCCAAAAGTAGTAAAACAATTACGACGTCGACTATAAATAAATACTTAAGGCCGCTTCGAGCTTTAGCCGGTAATTAATGAGATAGAGCGGGATAAACAATGAGCGGTTCGCGCGCTAATTTAGATATTTTTTTCGTATTATTAAAACAAATACACATTTTGAAAATGTTAATGTAAAACGTTATCGAAAATATGTAGTTTGTTATTATTAAAGAACTGATGACCTTTTGTGAAGTATTTACGCCATACTAAGCGTTTATATTGTTTTCTAGAGATTACTTTTGTTTTTTTTTTTTTCTATAGAGGTACAAGTAATCGGGGTTCTAAAGTATTCGATTTATAAAGTGAATCCTTAAATATCTTACGAATTAATTGCATAACTAAAGGTAGCAGCAAGGGATCAAACGAACGCAATTATTTCGTAATTTCCACAGTGCGCTCTTAAACGCTTTTCTTTCTTTATCTTAATAATAAAACTGAAGAGTTTGTTTTTTGTTTGTTTGTTTGAACGCGCTAATCTCTGGAACAACAAGTCGGATTTAAAAAAATCTTTTTGCATTTGATGGCTCAAATCTTCCGGATGGTTATAGGCTATTTGATATCACGCTACGACCCTTAAGAGCCGAGCAAAAAGAAAAAGTCTGAAAGAACGCAAAGCGAAGACGCAAAGACGAAATAAAAGCGCGAGTGGGCGATGCGATGCGACGGAGTTTGATGGGGAACAAGAAATTACACGCAAACGAACTCGCGGGCAGAAGCTAGTTGGTTAACATTTTCCTGTTACAGTCCATTATCACGCCTATTATGAATCTGTACCTATAATAACAAGGATGTTTTCATGTTTTTGTTTGCCTTCAATTGTTATCCAAGCTAAACCTCATTAGTTCACCAGTTTATTTATACAAAGCGATAAGATTATTTTTTGCATTGTTTAAATAATGGTAACTATTTAATTTTACTTCAATACCTAATATTATTTTCCTTGTAACCTATAACGGTTTTTCTGTTCATGTTCACGAGTCTATGATATCTATACTTCTTCCGGCTTTTGTCCGCGGCTTCGTCGCGTGATGGTCAGAAATTATCGCACGGAATCGTTTTACTGGTATAAAAAGTATCCTATGTCCTAACCCAGGTCAATTTTATCGAAATCCGTTCAGCTGTTAAGGCGACGATAACCTACTTTTAATGATTATATACTGAAGATCACGAATAAATGAGTAGTGTTAATGATTTGTAAAAAATATAAGTTAAATTAGAGCATTTTCTTAATAACTTATTCTATGAATATTTTACATTATATTTTTATTACAAAGTGTAATTAATTAGTAAAGTTATGTCTAACGCGGATAAAAAACTGAGAATCATACAAAAACTATCAAGCGAATTTTTCTGAACCCTTCATCATTTTAAAGATAATTTAAAAATTACTTATCTTTTAGTATAAGTGTTTTATTAAAATTACTTATGTTTTTTGTATAATAAATTAATAATGCGTCTTATTTGGGACAGTGCTCCTTGATGGGGAGTCCTATAATAGTACTGGCTGGACGTACGACGCGTTCTATGAGCTCAGTACAGAACACGCAAGCTAACCACTCAAGGCCATTGACATATATCTGCGTCTTAAATCGTGAAAAGGCAACACACAGACAGAGTTACCTTCTCATTGATAATAATAGTGTGGAGGGATCCAGCTACGGATGGCAGCCAGCCAAATCTCATCGTCATCCTTTCAGCTAGTATCCCATCATCTGCCTAGCCTTTTCCTACGTTGAGGTCAGTTTCCAGTCTAACGGGATGCAGCTGACTGCCAGTATTTTATAATATAATATTATATTGTATATATAGGTACTACCAGTATTTTTATAATATAATATTCTAATTGGGTTCTTTAGTAGTATGCGTTTATTCCGAGACATATTGTAAACTAGTACACCTCTGCCTTGCGGTTTGCGGATTACGGGCAAGATGTTAATGTTAGGTTAAATATTTACATTTGACTTTTAGAAAAATGATCGTTCATTCTTTTCGAAATGTTCAGTCAAACTACACACTACTATTTAAAACTACATTCTAACAAATAAATAAATTCTGATTCTGATTCTGAAACTACATTTGAAAACCACTGACTCTGCAGGTTTACGTCTCAGTCGATGTTATAAAGTAATGTGTGTGTTTAAACGATTGCATTGGCACATTTTTATCTGTCTTCACAAAATGAAGTACTTTTTAAAATTTATTTTGTTACTGCTAAGCCTGAATTTTATTGGTAAGTAATACCAAGTTAATTTGATGACAGTATTTCGACAATTTGATTTGTGACCTGTTTGATACTAATGCGGCCCTTATACCATTCACCTGTCGAATACCGTGGGTATGCTGTAGACCTTTGCCTAGTCCTTCCGGAAAACAAGCGTGATGTTTTTGTATTTCTACGAATATAACTTAACATAACGCCGCGCACACATTTCGCTAGTCAAATTTAAGTGCCAAGGTGTACTTACTAAGGTTCGAGCCTATTGCCATCAACCGAGCACAAATCCAGACTCCCAGCTACTGGGAAAGGTTTTAATGGAAAAACCCAATATCACTTTGCCTGACCTGGGAATTGAACCCAGGACCTCACGCTCAGCAATCATACTTGTGACCACTAGACTAACCAGACAGTCTATAAACATAATAATATATATATATTTTGCTTGTACTTTTAGAGGGATCGTTCAGATGTGACTACAAATATAGCGTAGTGGCCAAAGCATGGTTCAAGCACTTTGTGTTACCGGCGACTTGGTTCGATGCTCGGCTGCGATGCGCACTGGAAGGTAAGCACCAATTTATTTTCAAATACAAAACGTAGAAATTGCCATGAAGACAATCTTGCTAGTCGATGTCGACTTCATAATCAATATTTTAGCTAATTAGTTAGCGATATTTCATATTTCCATTCAGTAATATTGCCAAATTAATCAAAACTGCGAAATATTTGACAGCTATTTGCGACGTTGCTCACTTTCAGAATGCACGCTCTTAACAAACAATGTTAAACTCATTCACTAATTGACAGACAATGCACAAGTGAAACCGCTGGTTCAAGAATTAATTCATAAGAGTCCCTAAGGATTGTAGATGTACAGCTTGTAACGATATAATAAGCCCATTACCCATTTATACAGAGGTAACGGGTCCCAGCAGTGGGAACATAACAGACCGATTTTTGATGTGTAACATCTTTCCACTCGCTTTCCTGCAATCTGTGGGAGTAATTTCGTGAAAAGCGACGGAAGTGTGTAACAGGAAGCCGAGGACGCGCGCGCTATTTGATTTGGCCAATGAGCGCGCGCGGTGCTAGAGTTTGCCGTCAGAAACGACCTTGACGAGGCCCCGCCCCTTTAATGTTGCTTATTACCACGGTGAGATGTCAAATGTTACAGATTATATGCGACTTGCTTATGCTTTTCTTTGGTTCCCAGGTGCTACACTAGCTTCTCCAACCACAACCGAGATAGAAAGTGAAATGACACACATCATAAAGAACTTCTTTGCGTCTGAATCTGAAATCTTCACTGGGATTCATGCCACTGTTTCTCAAGGAGATTATTATACAGTTGAGGGTTAGTCAATATCAGTTTAGAGTCTGATTTTGATAAGTATAGAATATTATGTCCAGAGTTGAAATATATTTTGTAAATATTGAGCTGAATGGTGCCCATGCTCCATGCGTCATGTTCGTGAACGGGCGCTGTCAGCAGGGACTGGTCATCTCTTAGCTGCCACGGCATATTTAAATTTAATTTAATTTTTGAATTGTATTTTTTCATTTCTATTACTGACGCTTTGAATGCTTTGGATCGTTCTCACAATTATAACATCAACATGAATGATGTAACCAATATTTTGCTAGAAACTCCACGGATACTCTTTTAAATCAAAATTGATTTAAAAAAGTATCCGTGGAGTTTCTTGCCCGTTCTTTTCCATAGGTACCTACTACGCTTCGGAATGGGCAAGTAACTTCATCTTTCTGACTAACCGACCCCTTGACAATTAAAAAATGCCTGTAATTGTTTTATTTGAAATAAATGCTTTGAGTTTAAGTTTGAGTATCAAGTGGATTAAAAAAAAACGAGACGAGGCAAACAAGATACCAGCAGCACAGATAAATAAAATTGGTTCAAATTATCTTATTAAAAAACGACTCTTGCTACGACACAATAAAGTGAAATTCAGGTCGCACAGCGCTAATTACTTACAAGTTATAGTTACCTAGACGTTGCCTCTCTTTCTGTTGCGTCACTCTTAGATCTTCTGACTACGTAATACTCACTGAATTAGCCCGACAAGACGACCCGTCGCGTACTTGTAGCTTTATACCAAAAATGCGGAGTACACCATCTGTATTCATCTATGCCAGCAGTCTAATCGCATAACACACTTACAATGGCAACGCCTATCAATTTTAAGATTAAACAATATTCATAATAAAATATTCAATGTGTAGCTGTAGTGCAGATTGACACTAACAAAGTAGTCTTACAAAGAAAGCAGATATTCAAATTCACTTGTGCGTCTATGGACTATATTAAGACTAATAAAGATTTATAAATTACAGGTATACCGCTCTCGGAAATCCCACTAGCTTGGGCCGAAAATGAGCCAGATAATAAAGGCAATAATGAGAGTTGTATCACTTTTAATGGTAATGGTGACTTATTAGATCATTCTTGTGAAGATACTCGGCCTTACATTTGCTACCGTGCTTACAGTGAAATGAAAGCCAATGAGTGCGGGACTGTTGATCCTGGTAAGTACAGGTTAGGCTGGCCTTTAGAATTTGATAGATCCGCGGTTTTAATAAAAATGTATATCCTTAAAATCTTGTCTTAACTTTCAAGCTCATTTTGTTATACAGGATAGAGTATTTCTGACTATTTGGTATAGCTTGACCTCTGAAATGACGCACCCCACTACCGCATTACCGCATTACCTACCGTGTGCGTAAAGTGCAGTAATGGGGCGCGTTATTTCATATTAGACGAGCTTCATGGTATTGGGGTTAAAACTTTGTTTTTTTTTTTTTCTTGAACGTGATTTCATCCGAAGCCACGTTCATGTCGCTACTCAATAGAAACGCGTTACAAACTGAAATCACCAATCAGTAGCTAGAATGTTACAGCACTAATAATTCACGCACAACGTAACCAAACTCATAACGCGTTAGTGAGTCGCGTCGTTTACTTATCTTTTACGTAGGTACCTGGTCAGTTGTGGTTGTAACTGGCAACTTTTGAGTAGCTCCGTGGACGACGGGCCTCAGATAAATTATTGATCTTTCTATTAATTTATTTACTGAAAGCGGCTGGTAACCATAGAACCTTGTTCAGGGAATATTTAAGGAGAGATTCTTCAGAAAAAAAATCGTACTTTTCTATCGATTATAATATTAGGCATAAAACTCCGACCTCGCCTATTTAAATGCGTACAACAATAATAAAAACATATGACTCTTTTATCGAAATAAAAAATCCGGAATCACACGTGTAAATCCTATATTTACACGTGTGATTCCGGTAATCAAAGGTATAAATCGAACAAATTACATGTGGCTCCGGATTTTTTATTTGTCTGTCTGTGATGTCTTGTTTATACCTTTTTATTAGATGACTTTTTTGTCATAGTTGGGTTTTATAACTTTAACTTTTATTTGAAATATTTTGGGGTTCTAACATATATATATTTGGAATTAATTCCTTTCATTTAATACCAAACGGCATCGATAAAAAAAAAAAAAATAGTTCATCACTTTGTCCTCTAGAGGGCGCCATATTCAATTTAATGTGACGTCACATAGCCATATCCAGCAGACAATAGAGACGCTTCTAACGATACCTCATTTGTCAAATTATAATGAGAAGTTTAGAAGTTATGAGATAACAGATTAACATACATACATTATTTATTATATTATATTATTATATATTATATAATATTTGCACACCATGACAATATGGTAAATATGTTAGTATAACTCTATTGAATGTAACACCTTGCATGCGTTGTTTTCCATAATAATTGTATGTACACTCATATTTGAGCAAATAAAGGAATCTGAATCTGAATCTGAATCTACATACATACTGGTCAAAATCATAACCCTCTTTTTTGCTTCACTGTATTCGGGTAAAAATACAGAATGTTTTCAGAATACCACTTGGATACAAGAACAAACAGTTGCTACAAGTTCCACGCAGTACCGAGAAATTTCTCTCGAGCCTTCTTCGCATGTTCAGCTGAAGGCGGCCATCTTGCTGTTATAAACAGTGAAATCGAAGCCAAAGTACTCAAAGAACTCTTCGCTAAATATCCTGGCGTAAAGATGGCGGGAAATTTCTGGAAAGACATAGCTTTTGTCGGCTTTCACGACTGGGGCGAAAAAATGGAATGGAGGACTATTCATGGTAATTAATATTTTCTTGCACCTTTTGTATGATGGGAAGAATGATATATATCTATTATCTAGTTATAAAAGTACTTTAAGAGTGACGTTCTCGTCACTCTAAACTACCAATTGGATTCTTCCAATTGGTAGTTTTTAAACTTTGTTTAGGTTGCACAGTATTTGATGAACTAAAATGTCTCATTGCTTAACTTATCGATTGGGGCTTAAAAAAAAGATGGATGTGTAAGTGTGAGGGATGACGTGAACAAAAATGGAGTGAATTATTAAGTGACGACTGATAGAGGCGAACGGAAGAAAAGACATTAATTTGCATCGACATGAAGTAACCAGTAGGCAGCCAGAGAAGGTCGGTTAAGATAATTATCCCAATTATCAATTCCTGCAAAAAAATAAAAAAGCAGTTGATTATAAATGACTAATTAATATTATTCTTGAATAAGGTTAGTCGATTAAATTTAACATAATTTATTTATATTGTTTAATTTCAAAACGTTACATTTTGGGCTATTGAATTGCGTTGTTTAAAATATTGGTGAGACTTTAGCATAATCAGCCTATAATGTACTCACTGCTTGGACTCAGGCCTCCGCTCTGTGAGAGGGAGTGGGCCGTAATCCACCACGCGAGCCAAATGCGGGTTGGTAGATATCACATGTCACATGATATTTTGGTTCTAGGACATGCCGGTTTCTTCACGATGTTATCCTTCACCGTTTTGAGAGCAGTAGTAATTAAATAAATTACACAAAGTAAAGCGCCTGTCTGGGTTCGAACCTAAGACCTACACTCGTAAGTCGCGGCTGTTACCACTGGGCCACCACTGCTCTTGCTGCTGACGGTAAACTTTGGCGCCAGCAGAGTCTTGTTAACACACCAAATTCAAAATATCATCACTATGTCTCATGTTTCAGGCCAGACTCTTTGGGAAGTAGGGTACAGCAAATTTTCTCCAGGAGAGCCAAGCAATACATCACCAGGTGAAAACTGTGGTGCTATATACCGCTCGGGTCAATTAAATGACTTGTGGTGTGACAGGCCAGCAGCATTTATCTGTGAGAAGAGTCCAGACTTTCCACCCGTTTGTAAAGCTGAACCAGAAGCCGCAGAAACGGCAAAACCAACAGTTTCTGTGAAGTAAAGAAATAAATTTTGAAAATAATATAATTATTTAAAGGAATATAAATATTTAAGTAAATAAATATCGAATTAGAAATTGTGTTTTCAATTGCCCTAAGTGATTTAAGTTGAAAAAAATCCTCATTTTTGCCATTTAATTGGTGACATTAACTTAAGTTAATTTCTCACAATTTGCAAAAATTGCAATTTTTCTTAACTTTTACTGAATATAAGCATAAGTTGTTAACTTAAACACAGGAATTAAAGTAAGAAGACAGTCTGGAAGACTAGATTTGGTAAATATTAATTGGATATTTTTTTATAGTCAACAATGTACTTGAGCCCTAGACACTTTTGATGTGTGTAACACAAGAACTAGATAGAGTCTATGGGTTATCAAAACATGTCAGAAACAACGTAGGTAACAATGCAGGTATGATAGGTAAATGACACATGACATAAGTATTTTACAAGACTTGTAGAAAATAAGTATCACAACTTGTTTATAAAATATATAAAATAAAATGTCAATATTAATAATCATAATAAAATTCCAAAATTACGAATACATTAAAAATTCATCAAAATATCAATAAAATGTCAAAAAAAAAAAAAAAAAAAAAATGGGTGTAAAAGCGGGGGTAATGAATATCAAGTACTACATAATTACATATAAAGTTAAGTTATGATATCAAAAACTGGTTTTCGTTTATAATGTTTAAAAAAAGGAGGTGAAAGTTTGATCTTCATTATCTCCGTAACCTGAAGGTTCTCAAGTATGGTCCAGTACACAATAATGAACACGATGAAGCGCAAGTAGCTCTCGGCTTCGTTAAGCGTCTTTGAACACCCGTCGTCGTCCTTTGTTTTGTAGTTTATAATTATGTTGACCGGTAGTTGCATAACTTTTGGTGTGATAAAGTATAGTCGTTTTTGCTAATTAATTAGCACGTTAAGGATGTTTTGATGTGTGGTTTGCTTCGCATTCAGGTGTTATCAAAACTAGACCTCATTAGTACTTATATAATTAATTATTTATTTAAACAAAACTATAAGTAAAGCTTTTTAATTAGTTACTAAGATAAGTGTTTCCTTCAGTACCTACCTAATATTTTAGATTTCCTGTCAGTGGTTTTCAAATTTTACGGTTTTTGTATATGTATGATTACGTTAAACGTAGGTTCTACGGTACCGCATTTTTACTTAACATTAGTACGTAAAAAATGTATCTTAATATTTGATATAATAAACACACTTCATATCTAAGCTGTTTGAAAACAAAATCCCGTCTACACGATGACCACATCTGTTACCGCCCCGGTTCTATAGCGGCCGAGCGCTGCAAGCAGAAATACTCCTTACGCTGTATAGATATGAACTTCTCCGATGGTACCTATTACATAAAATTTAGAATGCGCTATTGCCTATTATAGAGCACTAAAGATGTCACACCGTTGTTCCGATGCTAAGTCGGTAGGAAATAACTTTGGCACCATGACGAAAAAAAACAATTGAAAAATATTGCGTCATAACTTGGAAACCACTGACTCATGACCTAATCTTTCCCGATAAAATATTGGAATCACCTATAAATAATTGTTACAACAGTTGTATCGCCACATGTGCACCTCATTCCTCTCAAAATGAAGTCTTGGTTAAAATATTTTGTGTTACTATTCTGCCTGAATTTTATTGGTAAGGAGATATTTTAAATGAATTTTAATTACTTTTAAGAAGTTTTAGAAGTACCATAAATATTACTTTATAATAATCTGCTATCAAATCCTGCATCTTCCGGTCCTTATTCCAATTTATTTGCAACTCATTTTCTTCCATAAACCTCCATTAGCTGTCATCTCAGAATTAACTTCCTTGTTAGCCATAATTATCATTTTCCACAAAATCCATTCAAAAGTCAAAAGTCAAAGTCAAATCATTTATTTCAAATAGGCCCTGAAAAGGCACTTTTGAACGTCATAATTTTACAAAAAAAATGAATTGATTCTAGTCGCCCCTTCCAAAAGGTAGTTTTCGCATGGAGAAGAATGGGCAAGAAACTGCACCGTTACTCTTTTATTTTTTTTTACAATATTTTGTATAAGTACATTAGTTATATAATTATATGTGAGGACGATGCACCTAGAATAAAATTATTATACCACAATAGGTAAAAAGAATTTAGAATTAAAATGAAGCAACAACAGATAAACTAATTATGTGATAGATACATGGTGCTCACATATTTATAAACATAGTAAAAGTAGACGATTTTCCTAAAATTTTACAATTAATAAGTCAGTGTGCGAGGGTCACAGATTGTAAAATCAATGTCATATAATAAAAAATAAAAATGAAATATATACTAAAATATGCAACCAGTTTGTTTTTGTCTTGATTCTAAATTATCCTACGGAGCAGGACCAGCATGTTTCCAAGCATTCTTATCTTGGATATAATCCTCTAATTTGTAATATGCTTGTTTACAAAGTGTACTTTCAATATGAGTTTTAAATTTTCTTTCATTTAATTGCAATATATCACAAGGTATTTTTTTGTAACATTAAACATAGTACCCCATAAATTTCATTCATTTCTTATTTCCAATCAAAGTCACGCTTACGACTTTCTACATTCTGCCGCATCGCATGTCCTCATAATGTCCACTCTACAACCATCGGTTCCTCCTCAGCTTTCCACCTATCAAGGTTCTCCATAAATAATAGGTTTTACGTTTGAGTATTACGTTAGATTTGAGTTATTCTTTATCATTTATATTGCTTGTTTTTTAGAGGGATCTCAGTCATTCAGATGTGACTACAAATACAATTCAGCAGCCAAAGGATGGTTAAAATACATTGTTGTACCAGCGACTTGGGTCGATGCTCGGCTGCGATGTGCACTGGAAGGTAAGAACTTTATAATATTATTATTATAAAATATAATTGTATTTTGGTTCTGAAAAGTAGGTGTCGGAAAAATGTAATAATGATGCCATAGATTTTTGAAGTTGAAGTTAGACTATCAGTTCTATGATATTTCATTATATTTTGTCATCAGGTGCTGTTCTAGCTTCTCCAAGCACACGAAATATGAAAGCTGAAATGACAAACATCATAAACTCCACTGAAAATGAGGAGATGCATGAAATTTTTACTGGGATTCATGCCACTTTTTCTCAAGGAGCTTATCATACTGTTGAAGGTTAGTCAATCAGTAAATGTATAAAATTATGAGACTAAGCATCCTCCTGTTTCATAAAAACATCATTTTGTAATCATAAAGGCATGAATAATTGTTACGGTTGCAGGAGATTCAATTGGGCTATATAATGCTAATGCTGAGATATTACATATTGACATAATTACTTATTTATGGACAAAATCAAGACAAAAACATATAATTATATAAATTACAGGTATTCCGCTTTCCAAATTTCATCAAACTTGGGCGCCAAATGAGCCAGATAACAAGGACAATAAAGAAAGTTGTCTCACCTTGAATAGTAATGGAGACTTAGCAGATATTTCCTGTGAAGAAACTCGACCTTATATATGTTACCGTTCTGTGGACTCTAAAAAAAGAGTCAACGAGTGCGGCACTACTGATCCAGGTAAATGTACTAGAAGGGAGGGCTGGTCTTTACAATTTTCTAAAATAAGGTTTTTGCTATAATTATGTACATTCTAAACTTCATTATTGTTCATATTTATTCTTACACATGACATAATCTGCATGTTCGTCTAGTAAGATACCTACTACGGTTAGTTGTTGGTGTTCATCAAATGAGTCGTTTGATTCATGGAGCAGAGTTTTTGTTTATTATAACTAGGCAGAATTTATATCTCCTTTATTATAGCACTGACATAAATATTCAAAACATTATTTTCAGAATATCGCTTGGATGCAAGAACAAACAGTTGCTACAAGTTTCACACAGTGCCAAGAAATTTCTCCCGGGCCTTCCTCGCATGTTCAGCTGAAGGCGGCCATCTTGCTATTATAAACAGTGAAACCGAGGCCACAGTACTAAGAGAACTCTTTGCCAAATATCCTGGAGGACATATGCTGGGAAATTTCTGGAAAGATGTAGCTTTTGTCGGATTTCACGATTGGGGCGAGCATTGGGAGTTTAGGACGATTCATGGTAATTATTAACTATACTACTACTACGACTACTACTACTACTACTACTACTACTATTTGATATCATAAAAAAAAAAACTGCAACTATGGAGAAATAATTATAATCATGTATTTTTATTTGAAATAGTACAATTGCCTAGACTAAAGTGTATTTATTGGTAACAGTTTCATTCGGAAATGTTGTCGTTCGATGCAGTTTACAGTAATGCATCATCTCAATAACAATAATGTTCTCTTTTCAGGCGAAACGCTTGCGGAAGCAGGGTACAGCAAATTTTCAGGAGGCGAACCAAACAATTTTGGACCTGGTGAATCTTGCGGTGCTATATACCGTTCGGCACTATTAGATGACTTATGGTGTGACCGGCCAGCACCATTTATTTGTGAGAAGAACCCAGATTATCCTGACATTTGTCGTGCAGAAACTGAAGAAGTGTGGAATGGACAGTGAATTGAAGAATGTTTATTATAAATAAATGTTTAATTAAACATTTTGTGTTGTCTTCATTTTTGGGACTGATAACGAAAAGATGGGACCCACATACCTACTCTTCAATACAACTTCAATATAATTAGGTTTGCTTGGCGGTAGAAATCGGATGCGTCCTCTGGGATACCACCGGGCACCTAGGACCTTTTGCTGTTTCAACATTTCGAAATTTTGTAAACAGTGCAAGTTCATAATTTTGTAAACTAGAATACAATTGTAGTGTGTATTTCTTGTTGATTTTCCTCATATTTAAAACAAATAAACCTCATGTTTCATGATATATCATAAATAAATTTTATTTGAGAATAATATGGTAAACACATGTGTTATCTAAGCAAGTCATAAAAACAATAATAATAAGGAAAAATTAATATAAATGCCTTTGTTTATGTATGTTATATTATTTCTTATGCCAGTGATTCTCAAATACTCAAGTTTTAAGCCCCACAACATTTCGCCTCTGCCTGCAGAACTCAAAAAGTACTTTCTTCAAGTCCTACGAGTAGAGATGAAATGTTTGAAGGCGGGGTGCATCAAGGCTTCATTATCATAATCAGACCAATGCAACACGATGAAAGATTTTTATTTTTATAAGGAGGTATACAATTACCATTAATTAATTATTATACCTATACAAACACTTTTAAAGGTATTTTTTTTTAAACCAGCCGAAATCTTGTCGGACCACGCACAATGAAGGGTTAAGTGTTTTTTTTTTTTTTTTTTGTAAACCATGTTCTCCAATGTTAATTGACCACCTCCGCGATGTTTAATTTTCATCTATTTTCTTAAATATCTTTAAAAGTTTTTGTTTTAAAATTAAAATTAAAATATATTTCAGGTTTTCACAACAAGCCCTTTCATTTATGTCACACAGTACAGTTTCCCAAACTTTTTTATTTTTATTTTTAAATTTGCCCCCGAAAAGTGACCCCATATTCAAAATTCAGTTATTTTCGTTACACGTCCGTGTTTGAGACACAGAAATTGATATGTGCACCAAATTTTAACTTAATCGGCACATTGGCGTTGACAGACGGACAGACACAAGTGTGACCCCATAAGGGTTCCGCTTTTTCCTTTTGAGGTCGGTGTTTCTTATCCGGCTCTAAGAAGAAACACCTAAAAAAAATCAGAGTCTCTTAAATTCCAGTATAGTCTTGGTCAGTTTATATGAAGCCCATATAGATTATTGTCTGAAAATAATGGTCTTTTGAAGAAAGAACCACCATATTTGAGAGTGGACCAGTCCAGACAGTGCACGCATTTGTCAGCAATCGTGTAGTTCAACTCAGAACTTAAGGAGATTAACCAGTCGACGAACAATATCAAAGAACTGCGAACTGTTATAAAAATGCTCGGATGGCTCGAGAACCTCAACTCTTAAATTTAGTTACTTATTAACAATAATTAGCATTAGGATTAGTAGGAAGAAGACGGAACATATCTTTTGTTAATACCATCCAGATTTCTATGGGAACTACGCCTTTTCATAATGTTTCACAAATCATATACTTGGGCTCAATACTCAGCAGGAATGATGGAAAGATTGACAATGGTGTGTACCTACTGCATACCATCAATACTTTAATATTATAAATGCGAAAGTAACTAAGACTATTTGTCTGTTATCTTTTCACGGCTTAACGACTGAACCGATTGAGATAAAATTTCGCGCACAGGTAGACCTGGGTTAGGACATATTTTTACTTCGGTGGTCCTGGTTTATAATTTGCGATTTAGAGTTCCAGCTTTAACAGCTATACGTAAACTGGCACGCCCTTTAGGGGGATGGGTATTGAGTTCTGTTTACTTTTTAGTTTTTATTTGCGCTTGAGTATATTGGCGTGTGCTAGCTGACATATATAGCAAATAATTTCATTTAGTGTGTTTTGTTGCGTTATATAAATTATTTTGCATAAGTACTATTGTATAGAATCAAGTTTTTCTAACTGAACAGACAGTGCAGCTAGGGAGTTTGCGCCACTTCTTCCCAGCTAAAGCACTAGGAAGTGGTGAAGGGCGGGCGTTTTTGAGGGACTGTCTTATGTAATTTTGACGTTCGAAAACTGCTGATTCTCAGCTTTGTTTGAATAAATGACATTTGAATTAGAACTTGAGGACATACATTAATCATTTCATGCAGGTAGGTATTGGTTAGGCAGGAGTGATAAATTACAATCTGTGAAATGTGATAAAAAATATGTAAATATTGTTGCCGTTGGTCCTACGCCTGATCTCTCTCCGGTCGTGTCCGATTGCCGTCCCATCGGACTATGAGAGTGAGGGAAGAAAGAGTGCACCTGTGTCTGCGCACACACTTGTGCACTATAATATCTCCCGCGCCGAAGGCTAGTCTCCGTTGATATTGGCCGCCGTGACCGAAATACGGTCGGGAAGACTATATATATTAGTCGTCATCTCAAAAGCTAGTGTATATTGTTCCTTCATATTTGGGAACCACTGACTCAAAGAGTCATGTCTGCCAATAAACATATTCGCAGACACAATGACTCAATTAACAAATTAGAATTGCCTATAAATAATAGTTGCTATAATTGTATCGCCATTATTTGCATTTTAGTCCTTATAAAATGAAGTCTTGTTTTAAATATTTTGTGTTACTATTTTGCTTGCATTTTATTGGTAAGCTGTTTTAATTTGTGCTTGAGAGGTTCAATTAACGTTTGATTTTAACTATAATTTTATCAAAATTTCTTATATTTTAGTTTAGTAAATTATTTTGATCAATTTTAGAGGGATCAGTCAGGTGTGACTACAAATACAGTGCAAAAGCTCAAGCATGGTTCAAACCCTTTGTTGTACCAGCGACTTGGTTCGATGCCCGACTGCGATGCTCACTGGAAGGTAATTTACTTATTTTATAATATCTTATGTCAAGAGAATTGAAAAACGGAAAAAAGGCAGGTCGAGTGATCGCAAGCGTGATTGCTGACCGTGGTCTTGGGTACATTCCTAAGTTGAGGTAAAGTCTTTTTAGGTTTTTATATCAGAGATTAAGCAATAGCAGAACTGCAATTATTACATTTCACTTTAACAAGTGCCAGGTATACATAACTGCCTACCCCTTCGAGACTTTCGACTCGTTTGGCAAGTTCCACAGAATAACATTCAATAGTGTGTAATAATTAATTAATTAATAATAATTTCTTATAATACAATAATAATAATTTTGACATTGGCTGTAAAATTGAATTTGATTTTTGTCATTTTTGTTTCGTGCTATTTTTATTATGAATTTGCTTTTATGACATTTCAATTTAATTTTTGTATTTAAATTTGATTCAGTTGTTAATTTTGATTTTGTATTTAATTTTGTTTTCTAATTTCTGTTTTTAAACTGATTTAAATTTTGCTTCAAACTAACATCTTACTTTATGGGGCATGCGGTGCTAACCTATAAGAGATTGTTATACTAACCTTTGATATAATAATGTTTATTTTAATATGTAACAGTATAAACAATTGTTGGTTGGCCAAAATAAATAAATAAAATAAATTGTAGGCGTGATGTTTTTTTTTGCTGTCATCAGGTGCTGTTCTAGCTTCCCCAACCACACCAGAAATACAAGCTGAAATGAGAAACATCATAAATAACTCCAACCCGGAACATATATTTTTTACCGGGATTCATGCCACTGTCTCTCAGGGAGATTATTATACGATTGAAGGTTAGTCAATTATTATATTACTAAAAATAAAAAGAAAGTTGATATAGAAAATGTTCCAAAATAATGATAAATCATAATCATCTTCCTGGCCTTGACTGATGTAACATGGGGTTGGGGCACCACGTTTTCTTGTTCCACTCTCCCTTGTCAAACATCACGCTATTATTCACTCCTTTTTCTTTCATATAATTCCTCATACACATAATCCATCCTTTTCTTTGGCCTTCCTCTCACTCTCAATCTGTCAAAATTTATATTCATCACTCTATTTCATCACAAAGATATTCATCACTCTTTGAAAATAATGATACATGACTGTCGTTTCTTTGACACAGATAACATAAAGGTGCTCCTTGTACCTCAAAGAAATTCAAAATTGAAATTAATAAATCTCTGACTATGTAATGAGTTCTCTCCTTTGAACATGAAAACAAAAGAATATAAAAGAGGTTAAATTAAGAGCATGAGGTGAAGCGTCTTTTTGTTTCCTCAAAACTTAAATAAAAAGATATAATGAGGATTGAGTATCCACTACTACACACTACAACAATTACTTTAGCAGCGAAGTAATTCATACTATAATTTTACTGAAATTGAAAAATTAAATATAACATACTAATTATGTAAACGCAATTACAGGTACACCGCTCTCGAAAATTCCAGTATCTTGGGCTAAAAATGAGCCAGATAATAAGGACAATAAAGAAAGCTGTATTACTTTTAATGCTATTGGACAATTAGCAGATCATCGCTGTGATGAGGCTCGCCCTTACATCTGTTACCGCTCCGAGAGCTTACAAGTAGAAGTCAGTGAGTGCGGCACTGTTGATCCAGGTAAATATAATCGGGATGGGCTGACAGTCTTTTGAACTTGCTAAAGTAGACTTTCAGCTGTTAAAAAATAACCAGTGCAGAATATTATATGTAAAACAAAGTCTTTTTTACTGCGTATGTACACCTTTGCCTTCTGCAATGATGCAAACAAAATAATAATATATAACATTTTATTTTTAGAATACAACTTGGATAAAAGAACTGACAAATGTTACAAGTTACATACAACTCCACGAAATTTCTCCCGAGCCTTCCTCGCCTGTTCAGCAGAAGGCGGCCATCTTGCAATTATAAACAGTGAAATCGAAGCCATTGTACTGAAAGACCTCTTCGCCAAATATCCTGAAGGCAATATGATGGGAAATTTCTTGAAACATGTAGCTTTTATCGGATTTCACGATTGGGGCGAAAATTTTGATTGGAGGACAATCCATGGTAATTTATATTCTCTTCTTTATATCATGAGTAAAAATAATAATTATAGTTTATAATGCAATAATAGCAGTTTATGAAACTGTTGCATAATGGGTATTAAAACACATGTAGGGTAGGTTTTTAATAGTATCTCACGAGTGTTTTTATATTGCAATTTCATACACTATTTTATCTACTCTATTACATTGAGATTGAATCTATTAAATAAAAGATCAAAGTTAAAAGAGTAAGAAATATGTAGTTATTTGCATAAAATAATTATTCAAGTTTTTTATGTTGCAATTATGAAATAGTGAATTGGAAACTAAACTTTTTTCTAATGCTATGAAAATGGCGCGCCCCAAATAAGTGTTCGATTAGAAAAAAAAAATTGACGGAAACTCCTTCGTGATATTAACTTCTTGGATTTGCCCTGTATCGTATTGGTAAAAAAATGGTTTTATAATATTATTTAGTTACAGAAAAAGTGTTATAATATGATTATATTTTTAAATTTCGGTATTGTGTTTATAAAGTATGTCAATATAAACTCGTTTTGAAGTTTATAATTCGAATTTTACGAGATGAAATCATATACCGCTCTGAGCTCCTTGTTTACTAACCGATTCATGATATTTTAAACATGAATCTCAAAACATAAAAATGGATAGCCTTTAACGACTGTTAGATTTGATTATATAACTAAATCATTATCATCTAAATGGAGGGTGGAGATTTAATTTAAAATTTTAGTTCGAGTGTAAGGTGTGATGTGAAGTTTTTTTTAACGATAAGGTGACAGTTGCCATGGACAAATGTCAGAAAAAAATATTGCTTCAATCACTGCAATCAGGTTTCTAGTCTTAATAACTCGCTCGCTTCGCTCAAGAGTTAACTCTAAGCTGTGCGGTCCAGTAGAATCCTTCATTTCACTCGGAATTCAATATAGCACCAGTCACATAAAAATCTGCTTCATCCCTTTGCTGAATAACCTACCATATATAACTATTTCAGGTCAAACGCTATTGGAAGCAGGATACAGCAAATTTTCTCCAGGTCAGCCAGACAACGCAGCCCCAGGTGAATTCTGTGGTGCAATATTCCGTTCGGGGCTCTTGGATGACTGCTGGTGTAACAGACCAGCCTTATTCATCTGTGAGAAGAGTCCAGGTTATCCTGTCGGCTGTCGTTCTTTACCTGAAAATGTAAAATACAATTAATTTAAATTATATTATATAATGACACGAAAAAAATATATAATTATAATATTATTATAGATATATAATTTTAGCAATAAATGTCAATTATGTGTTTTAAATTATTCTTATTTTTATTATTACCTTAATTTTTTTATGAATATTAAGCCGTACCTACCATCACCCAATGGAACTTCCACTGAGTATTAAAGATGAAATCATTGATATTGATGTTAAACTGATATTTTTAAAAGACAACCTACGGTTAATTCAACTTTCGAAGAGAGCTGATGATAGGAAACCTTTGTCATTCAAGCGAAAAATCTTGGACATGTTCATTCTTCCCATTTTGATCTACGGCTTCCAGACTTGATCTTTGACAAACATTAAAAAGTCCAAACTCAAGATTTGTTAACGTGCAATGGAACGCAGTGTTCTAGGTATCAAATAAACGGACCATATTTTTACAACACTACACTGCCCTCCAAAACAAAGGCGTTGCTAAGCTGAAGCAGGACTGCGTATCCCCTTATGAGCTGTGGGCGACAATAGCCACTATGTGGAGCCCTGACACAGCCAGAAGACGTCACGGCAGCCCCCGTAGAAGACGGCGGGACGAGATGGATAAAACAAACGACCATTAGTCCATATTAGCCCTGGATCGAAAGAGCAGCAGTGGGATAATGCCGACTAGCAGTATGCGTGTCGGAGGCCGTTTTATTTATTTTTAGTTCTTTATTACTTGAAGCTATAGAAAGAATATGATAATATTTTTTTCAACATTCTATCTAAAAACACTTTGTGACAAAAATTAAAAAACTACTTACTGTATGGAAATATGAAATATAGCTAACTAGTGAACTAAAATGCAATATTATATTGTAATACAGAATATTTCGTTTAACCCTGGATCACTAACCATTCGTAAAAATGACGACGCGTACGCTGCACATTTAGTGTTTTGATTAGATTGCGACTTCCGCCACCATTGCCGTTTCTAATACCTTCCTGATTCGCATCATTAGTGATCCGCAATGACTCATTACGGATGCACGTTTTTTACATCGGGATATATCGTATGATCGTCGTAAAATTTCAGACTAATTTTGCAACGAAATTCGAAGTAAATCATCGCGGAGATCCTGAAAATTGTAGACTAGATCACGAAGGTCCTAGTCAAAACGTTCCCAGAACTCGCAAAACTTGCAGCTGTAAAAAAAACGTCGTATGACCACGAATTTCTGCAAGGGCTGAAAAAAGCGATTTGCAGAGAGCATATTGTGTCTATGAGCAATCATTGTTCAATGTAGGTTTTTCTAAAACAAATTATATTATTGGATAAATAGAAATCTAAGACTGCTAGTTAAGGTCATTTTGTGTCTTATATGAAGTCGATTAAATAAATATTGATGTTTGAATCCGTCGTATAAGTTACGAATGGTTAGTGATAACGTTAGTCGAAATTAAGGTTAGTGAGCTAGGGTTAAGATGTAAAAAATGTATTTGGAAATTTTCCAAATGCCTTTTTTACACCTAAAACGGTAACAACATCAAATTCAGTGTTATAATATTGCAGTTCATTATTAATATTCTAGTTCACTAGTTAGTCACATTTCTTATTTCCATACAGTAATATTGCCAAATTAATCAAAATAGGTAAATACGAGTATTTGATAGCTATTTGCGACGTTGCCAACTTTTAAAATAAACGCTCTTAAGTTTATTTCCGTTTATTTTTAATACCCTACTTCTGTTTGTTTTACCATAAGTACAAAATAAAATAAAAACATTAATTAGCTTATCTAAAGTTCTACACAATGCTAGGGTTTTTCATAACAATGATTGATGTCATTAATTTATTTAAATACAATAAGAAGCAAAGCTTTTGTGTTATAAATATAGATTTTACTTCAGTATCTAATATATTTTCCTGTGTCAGTGGTTCTCAAATATATCACTATTCTAAATACCTAATTATTTTACTTGTACGCAAAAATCTGTTTTGCAATAATTGCAAAGAGCACGAAAAATAGAGTAGGATAGTATTATTAAGTCATTTTTCACAAAATGTCGAGATAACTGCTTTTCTGTGTATAACGGCGATTTATCAAATATGGACATCCAAGCTAATAGTTCATTATCTTTTCAGTTGAATTATTTCTTCCTATTTTCTAACTGATAACCAACATTATGTTACCTATAGATAAGGTCAGTTTTTAAATATATTGGGTATGGGAACCACTGACTTGACAGGATATATCCGCGGGAAAAAAAACAGAAATCAGGTATATATACTCTTTGGAACAATGTAACACCATAACCACCACAATATTGTATCAGTCATCACAAAATGAAGTCTTGTTTAAAATATCTTGTGTTACTATTCTGCCTGACTTTTATTGGTAAGATGTTTTCAGCTTATAAACCAAAATGTTAAGTAACCATTACGAGATTATAGATATTAAAAAGTTTACTTAGGGTGGTATTTGCTCTACATCTAATCCAGCATATACAGGGTGTCCAAGAACCTGGCGTCCAACTGGATTCCCACGATGCCCCAAGTTCTAACAGTACTCAGAAAAATATTTTAAAAAATCCACCCCATGTACTTACAGAATTATACTGATTTAAAAAAAAAAGGGGAAATGAGCACCCTGTGACATACTTTTGAATGCTGTGACTGCTAATGCTGATAATTTCGATACTTCTTGGAGGTTTTGTAATCTAGGGTATTGCTGTGTCTAAATAGAATGTAAAAATAATGTACTTATTGTACCATTTTAAAATAAAATATTATTTTAACTAAAGGTGATATGGAAAACTATTGAATTTCGCAACTTTGACCGACTGTAGTGTAAAAAAAATGTACCAAAATAGTATGGCAAGTGACGTCAAATTTTGACGCGTTTATTCCTCTTTTTAAAAAGGTATAATACTTACACATTAATTTGAAAAAAAAAATTTTTGATAATATTTTTACTCAACAACCCAATTTTTACGATGTCTTACAGAATTCTTAGAAAGAAAAATTTACGACGAATTGAATCTAACCTCTAAAGAATTACTATTGTATGCTCATAAAAATAACAACAGGCCTCTCAAAAAACAGGTTAGACCGTAAGGGACGGTATGTGCATGCATCTCACCATAGTGATTCGTTATTACAACAGGAGGGAGCAAGACAGAAACTATCTTTGCGATTTGCTGGTTCTTCTTTATGGTACCCCATTATTCAGGTAAGAGTGAGGGAGAAAAAGGTTAGAGGTGCGAGTGAGATAGATAGTGACGCTATCTGGGATCGTGCTATTTAGGATAACAGTACGGTCAGTACGCGTCACTGCCTCCTGCCGTTACTACGCACCTCTCTCTTATTGTTACCATTGATCACGTACTACGATTTAAAGCTTTGTTTATTGGACTCGATTACTCTTTGTGCTCTGGACTTTGAAACGAACTCTTTACGACGACCTTTGCCTGTGTTTGGACAGTTTGTGTTTTGTGTGTGCTACCATGGCGACCTACACTCCGCAAGAATACGCAAATATGCACTACATTTATGGAGAATGTAGAGGTAATGGACGAGCTGCAGCGAGACTTTACAGAGAAAGGTATCCGAGGGCTACGCGATATCCCGACCATCGAGTTTTCATTAATGTGCACAGATCACTATGTGACGGGCGGTTCCCCAATCAAGTAGCTGGTGAAGGACGACCCGTAAATGACTTCATACGCGATGAAGTTTTAGAGGCGGTGTCGGCAAATCCAAGCATCTCTGTGCGAGGAATAGAAGCTGATACGGGGATACCGAAGAGCACAGCACACAGTATTCTCCAAAAAGAAGAATATCATCCGTACCACGTACAGCGAGTGCAAAGTCTTTTACCTCGAGACTATCCGAGCCGAGTCGCGTTTTGTGAAACAATCCTGCAAAAACATCGAGAAGACGAAAACTTTATCGACAAAATTTTGTGGTCAGATGAATCAACATTTAAGAAGGATGGCTACATGAACCTACACAACTTGCACGAGTGGCATGTGGAAAATCCGCACTTGATGCGAGAAGATAGATCCCAGTACCGGTTCAAAGTGAACATGTGGACCGGTATTCTCTGTGGGAATATTATTGGTCCATTTGAGATGCCCGAGAATTTGACTGGCGAATCATATTTAAATTTTCTTCAAAATGATTTGCCAAACTTACTAGAAGAGACCCCACCAGATATGTGGTTCCAACACGACGGCTGTCCAGCACATTTTCGCGTATCCGTTAGAGTTTTTGGACGAGCAATACCCGAACAGGTGGATTGGGCGATCAGGAACAATCCCGTGGCCAGCCCGCTCACCTGACTTAAATCCGCTGGATTTTTTTTTCTGGGGAACTATGAAGGAGCTCGTTTATGCGAAGCCCATTAATGACATCGCTGACCTTCGTGAGAAGATAACACAAGCAGTGCAGGTGATACGTCAAAAAAGTTACTCGCGAAACATAAAGCGGTCCTTTTTAAGGAGAGTGAGAGCTTGTATTGCCGCGGGTGGTCAACATTTTGAACATTTATTGTAATAAAATATCTTTAAACTAACATTCTTTGCTTTTATTCTACTGGGAACCCATCTACCTGTGTGTATTTCCTTCTTGCTCACTCTTGGAACCGAAGTAAATAATAGTAGTAACATAACAGTTTCTAAGATAAGAAAGGGTCCGACAGTTACCGTTAGTAGGTAGGCACTTCGTAAAAATTGGGTTGTTGAGTAAAAATATTATCAAAATTTTTTTTTTCAAATTAATGTGTAAGTATTATACCTTTTTAAAAAGAGGAATAAACGCGTCAAAATTTGACGTCACTTGCCATACTATTTTGGTACATTTTTTTTACACTACAGTCGGTCAAAGTTGCGAAATTCAATAGTTTTCCATATCACCTTTAGTTAAAATAATATTTTTATTTTAAAATGGTACAATAAGTACTTTATTTTTACATTCTATTTAGACACAGCAATACCCTAGATTACAAAACCTCCAAGAAATATCGAAATTATCAGCATTAGCAGTCACAGCATTCAAAAGTATGTCACAGGGTGCTCATTTCCCCTTTTTTTTTGAAATCAGTATAATTCTGTAAGTACATGGGGTGGATTTTTTAAAATATTTTTCTGAGTACTGTTAGAACTTGGGGCATCGTGGGAATCCAGTTGGACGCCAGGTTCTTGGACACCCTGTATAATATTATATATTTTTTAATAGTTTCTTAGTTAATTTAGTAGAAATTTATGTAGTGTATATATTTTAATCCTAATATGTTACAATTTTTTTTTTTTTTCTAACTTAAAGACAGCTGTGCTGCTGAGGAGTCTGTTGCACCAGTTCTTCTTCCCAGCTAAAGCACTAGGAAATGGTGAAAGACTGTCTTATGTAACATTGACGTTCGAAAAGTGCTGATTTTCAGCCAAGTTTGAATAAATGAGTTTTGAATTTTGAATGAATTCTTACAGAATACGTCTTAGATGGGCGTTTATTTCTGTTTTAGCTTTGATTTGGTTTTGGTTTAAAATATAACTTTTCTTGTATTTTTAGATGGAGCGTTTAGATGTGACTACAAGTATAGTTTTGTGGCCAAAGGATGGTTCAAACACTTTGTTGTACCAGCGACTTGGTTCGATGCCCGACTGCGATGCACACTTGAAGGTAAGCTCTTTTATCCAAGAATGAATGTGCCATAGAAGGTGGATCGACTGAATCAGAGTAATGGAGGAACTCAAAGTAACTTCAGAATTAACGCTGGAGTTTTAAATCTGAATTCAAAGTTTTATTTACAAAGTCATTACTAGCTCGGTTATTTGGTATACAATCCATTTTTCGGAGACAAGTTTAGTAGTTGGGCTAACTTACAAATAACTTATATGGCTTACCACTTAAAAATATATAAATAAATATCATATTTTTTTCTGAAAATATGTCTAATTTCGAAAGAAAATGAAAGTTATTTGGTCCAGGAAACTTATCTACTAACATTCAATTATGCAATTCCCCTAGACACAAAACTGTACAATTTTTTTCTTGTCACTTTTAACATCTTCAAGTTTTGATTGTGTGTTCTTTGATTTTACTCTGTCTACAGGTGCTGTTCTAGCTTCCCCAACCACACTAGAATTAAAATCGGATATGATGCACATCATAATCTCGTACTCCTCTTCTTCGAAACAAGAAATCTTTACAGGGATTCACGCCACTCTCTCTCAAGGAGATTATCATACAGTAGAAGGTTAGTCAATCAGTTTGATAAATGTTATATATTATGCACATTATTGACTCGATTTAGGGTTATAACGGAACCTCGCCCTCAGGTTGTCGAAATCGACAATCTGAGGGCATAGATAAGTGGACATCGCTTTCTATAACACGATTTTTATAACTGAGCGCTTGGAGCTGTCAAAATCGTAGGTTGTTAGTATTGAGTTCACCGCCCGATTAACTCCTCAGTGCCCCGACGCCTCTTAAGCGGGAACAGGGCCTGCGTGGAATTTAAAAATAGGTATTCGAAGAAACTATTGCCATCGTGTTACCTCAAGTCTGCCCCTATCTACAGGGGCAGACTTGAGGTAACACGATTCCGCACTCCAGTGCGAAAAAAAAACGATATTAAAGTTTCGTATTCCTCTTTTTCTCAACGAAAACTGAGCTGATTCAATTATTTTTTGCATTAAAATTTAAAAAAAGAGTATGCCTAAGGCGATTATCACACGGCACCGCGCACCGCCTCGGAGGGCGGTGGCGGTAAAGCGGATTTCGTAGCGGCGCGCCGCGCGGTAAGGCGGTTTACACGCCTGTCAGCGCGGATGGATTTTACGCGGATTTGACCAGTTTGATCACAGACACTGGCAAGAATGGACGCCGAAGTGGTGGCAATAATCTGGCTTTTATGGCGTAAAAAGAAAATAAAAAGAAGATATTGGGTTCATCCATTTTTACGAAGCAGAACTCTAAATAGAACATTCATGTTATTTTAACACATCCTGCACTCATGACGATCCGCGCGGTAGTGCGGCGCCCCGTGTGTGATGCCCCGCCCCGCCGCGCGGCCGGCCGCGCGGCGGGGCGGTGGCGGTGAGAGCGCCGCTCGAACGCGCGGTCAGGCGGTGTACGTGTGTTAGGCATTAACGGATTTAATAGAGGTCAATGCGACATGAGATCCGCTTCACCGCCTGCCGCGGCGGTGCGCGGTGCCGTGTGTTAATCGCCTTAGTCCCTATCATTTTTTTTTATATTAAAAACTTTACGAATTTGTCTGGTAGTCCCCTAATCGTGGCGGTAAAAATGGGGCAATTTTGTAATTTATGGAGGGTCATATTTTCTTTACCAATAAGTAGCTGAAAAAAAAGAAATAACAGGGACGTGTCTACAGCAGACCTTGATTTTATGAAAATAAATGATTGCTCCAAAGGCATTATTCAGAAAGAAAAAAGGGGAATACATTTTTATGGAGAATCGCAGGCCCTGTTCCCTCTTAATACGGTCTACACAACTCGTGTCGTCCCCACAGTTCTGTCTTATTATTCGTTAAGTTGTTATTGTTATTATTTAAACCACATACATTGTAATAGTTTGACGTTGACAGGTGAACAGTTATAAAAATCGGGTTTTAAACGTTTTGTATTCCAACAACTACCTCCTACCCTACAGGATTGACATAAGCTTTTCTGTAGCTTATTTCAATCCAATACAATTTTTACTTTTCCATCTTCGTTATCGCTGTTATAATGATACTTTGTCTAGACCCTCTCGTCTGTTTGCCCAGTTTAAGCAAAACCCTATTTCCTATCTTTCCACTTTTATCTATTTAGAGCTGTCCTAGTTCATATTCCCCTGCATAACCTTTTCCCAAATATGTTGGATCGACTTCGCCTAACCGGATTAAATTTAATTATTCCTATTCAGCCGCAAATAGGAATAATTTACAATGAGCGATTGTCCATAACTCAGCTAGCAGCTCTGCAGTTTCCTTAACCTCGACAGGTAGGTACCTATTTTTGTTTGGTTTCTCAGTTATTCGGTATTGATAGAGTTTATATTTAATACTATTTAGACCGGCTTTATGTTCCCTTCAACCAACATTTTGTGATTGAGAATCGGTATCGATTCTAGGTGTGTAGCAGTAACAGGAGATTCAATTAGGATACGAAATGATGAGAATTTTACTTAATCAACTCAGCCTTTTTTTTTTTTTTTTGTTCCGGGGTGGAAAATCCTCATGGATGTCCTCCGCCCTGGGGGGGGCAGAGGGGTCTGTCAGACTCTTACTGACTAAAAACCACCCCGGTGTTCCCAACCCACACCTACGCCGGGGATCGCGGGAACAAAAGCGACTTCCGCAATCCCCGACTGGTGCCGGCCCACCTCTGCGGGCCTCTCCTCAGGTCAGCGGAGGGAGTGAGGTGTTTGACTCCCTCCGCGACGTCCAAGAGGGGCGCGCGTGGAACACTACGCGCCACCGCCTCGGGTCCTGTTGAATGGGGGGCGACGGACGTCCCCATGTCCGTCACCCCTGGACCCATTTAGGGGGGCTGGAAGAGGGCGTTGTCCGCCCTCCGCCGACGCCCGGTGCGCCTGCTGCGGATCGGGAGTAGAGTCGTGATCTCCCTCTCCCTCTCCGCAGCCTCCTTCTGCGAGATGACAGTTTCGCAGAAGGAGACCACCGCGTCCCAGGACTCTTCGCTGCCGACCATCGCACTCACTACGGCCGGCAACGACAGGTCACTGCCTACTTCACTGATGAGGGCACCTTGTCCTCGGCCTTCCGCATCCAGTATATTCCAGCCACTTTCTTAAGGTCGTCGGTTCATCTAGCCGACGGCAAACGTAGTGTGGGACGCCCCCAAAGCGTCCCACACTACGCTTGCCGATACGCGATATCAACTCCAGGACTCGTCTGCTCCACCGGCCATCGGTTCTTTGACAAACGTGCCCACTGCTACTTCAGTTTGTTTACCCTGCAAGCTATACTTAATTTTTTGTGTAACTCCAGAATTTTACTCATTCTACAGAATCTATTAGAAAGGTTATGATATAATGTTAATGCAAGCACCTTTGTACTAAATTGAGACTAATACAGAGTTACAAATTACAGGTACACCGCTTTCAGAAATTCCAGTATCTTGGGCTGAGAATGAGCCAGATAATAAGGACAATAAAGAAAGTTGTATCACTTTTAATGGCAACGGAGAATTTGCTGATCATCCGTGTGAAGAGACTCGTCCTTACATCTGTTACCGCCCTGAGAATCCTAACATGAGTCAACAAGAAGTCAATGAATGTGGAACTGTAGATCCAGGTAAATATACATACTCAGAGAGATAGGTAATACGGGCTGGTATCCGCAACTCCACGTCAAAGCGTATATTTTGCGTTTGGATGGGAAAATTGGTTATTCGACCCACCCCAGCTCCTCAAAGAAGGCCAGCAATGCCTTGGTGTCACTGACAATCTCACGTAGGGAACCTGGGTTACCACCGCGCAGCTAATAGCACATGAGCTGCTGTTTCGCCGTCCTCCATGCAGGCTCCGCGCCGCGGACTTTCTGTGACTCCTATAACAAAGAGGTGTTTGTTAAATTACCCATGGCCAGTTACAGCTGCTGCAACTGTACGCAGGTGTAGTTTTGTTAGTCAGAGAACCTGTTTCGTGAGGCAGTCATCGATTGTAGGGAGTGCCTCTTTGGCCTGCCTGCACTCACTGTGGTCCAACCATAGCTTATGATATTGGTCCCTGGTTCGTTTCCTTACAAGAGTGCGTAGGTACCCGAAAGGGAGTGGCGCAATGAGTTCAAGCCCCACTGGTGCCATGCTCGACCCCCTACTCAGACAGATGGAACGGATTGAATTTTTTGAAGCTGGTTTAGCCATAGAATCCTTTTACAAAAGTTCATAAAGATCATTTCCTTTTCAGAATACCGCTTGGATACAAGAACTAACAAATGCTACAAGTTCCACCTAGAGCCACGAAATTTCTCCCGAGCCTCGTTCGCATGTTCAGCTGAAGGCGGCCATCTTGCTGTTATAAACAGTGACACCGAAGCGACAGTACTCAAAGAACTCTTCGCTACAATTCCTAAAAGAAATATGTTGGGAATGATAGAAAGTTGGAAAGATGCAGCTCTTATCGGGTACTACGATTGGGGTGAACATGGAGAGTGGAGAACAGTCCATGGTAATTAAAATTCTCTTGCACCTTTTAACTACATTATTTTTAAGTCATAATGGGGCGACCCTCAACGCGCCAATCAACCGGGCACAAATTCAGACTCCGGGCTACTACTGAGAAATTTCTGATAGAAAAACCCAATATCAGACGACCGATGTTTTGTCCGACTTGGGAATCGAACCCAAGACCTAATTATTATTATTATTATATTCATTTATTTCGGATTTTCAAATACATCCATATTGTTGTTAGTAACACAGAAATGCTTATAAGAAACTAATGTTAGTAATGACAAGACAAGACACTTATACAAACTACAAACATAACACTATCGGAAACTCCAATACCCGTGCGCGTGGTTACTTGACTGCGTGCAGTCGTATCCAGCGCTCAAGCATCGGAGAATCCCACCGGTCCGACAAAACACTCAGAATGCTGTTGGTACTAGCACGCATGCGCGTTAGGACGGAACTGCAACGCTTGCGCATGACTGCAGCGAAGCTGTCCACTTGGGCCTCCGCAAACATGCCCGAGGCACTGCAATATCTCGGCAGCCTCATCACCATCCTGAATGCATTGTTGTACTGCACTCTAAGGTCACTGTACGCCCTCTGCAAATAGTCAACCCACAGGCTGCACGTGTAAAAGGACTGACAGTATGCTTTAAACAACGTTACTTTAACTTTCTTTGTACACCGTGCAAACCTGCGAGCTAACATATTACATCGTACAGACAATGACCTTCGCTCTCTCTCAATGTCAGTACTATCCTAATGCACAGCAGTAGCGCTTGCAACCACTAGACCAACGAGGCAGTCAAAACAACATTACAATAATGTTTTCCTTTACAGGCCAAACGCTGGCGGAAGCAGGGTACGATAAATGGAATACAGGGGAGCCAACAGCAACAGAAGGTAGATTCTGTGGGTCGTTAGGACGGAACGGGTATCTGAATGATGTGTGGTGTGACAAGAACTTCTCATTTATCTGTGAGAAGAGTCCACATTTTCCTGCCGTTTGTCGTGTTGATGAGTAATCGTTATTGAGGAGTGCACAATGTGGTTAAGATTATAGAATACTACTTAGCACTTTGCCAGCGATTTCATTTCGAGTCTATTAACCCTTATTCCTTGTTTAAATCATAAAGGAAATCTTTGTGCAAAACAGCTTTATAGGTGAAAAGGTTTGGCCTAAGCGTTGGTGAGTCAGCCAGTTAATGATTTAGGAAATTTTCTTTTATACATACTGTTAAGATATGCTTAAAAAAATAAAAGTAATGTCTAAATACAATTGTGTTTTAAACGACTCCCTTTTCTTTTTAGGGCTAATAAGAAAATACAAAATTATGTGAAAGCCAATAATTAAGAAAAAGCATATTTATATTGTAAACTTGGCATTCGAACGTGTACATAAAACCTTTTATTGTTTAATATTTTTTTCTTATTTTACAAAGAAATATATATGACAGTACCTATTGAATATCATTAAAGATTATTTTGTCTTCGATATTCTGCGCAATCAATGGAGTGCTGTCTCTATTGACTTCAATAAATAAAACAAATATTTTTTTAAATAAAATACTTAAATAATTATACAATGTGTTACAAAAACCCTGTCCGATCCGAAAAAGGCATATAGGTATAAAAACATTAACAAAAAGTGATAAAAATAAATATTATTATTAAAAATTAAATTAAAAAAAAGTTATTGCCATTTAAAATTCAAGTTTTTAGTACCAAAATTATCCCAATTCCATTAACAATGGGTAACAAGGGTCATAAGTTGTGACTTGTAGACACCCGCTAAACGACATCCCCCCTCGCCCCATGTAATAATCCGGTAAAATTCGTCATTGAAAAAAATGCGGCGACTATTTTTTTCTTTTTTCCTGCAAATTACCGCATAAATAGACTCTCAGTACGATTCTTAACAACACAGTTCGGACAGGGTTTTGGTTATACGTTGTATAATTAAATATCTGTGCAACTGAACTCTTTTTTGTATGGTCTGTTTCCACAGTTTGGCTGTGGAAATAGATCATACAAAAATAAATGTTATTATAAAAATAAAAACGTTATTGCCATTTAAAATTCACGTTTTTATTTCCAAAATTATCCCAATTCTATTAAAAATGGGTAAATTTTCAACAGGGTCATAAGTTGTGACTTGTAGACACCCGCTAAATGACGTCAGACGTAATAACCCGGTAAAATTCCCCATTGAAAAAAAAACGCAGCGATTTTTTTTCTTTTCTCCTGGAAATTGCAACATAAATAGACTCTCAGTATGATTCTTAACAGCACAGATCCGACAGGGTTTTTTTACACGTTGTATAATTAAATATCCGTGCAACGATATAAACTTAACTCTTTTTTGTATGGTCTGTTTCCACAGACAAACCGTGAAAATGGTTTTAATTATAAATGCAGAAACATAAAAAGATGAGGTAGAATAGGAAACACCACTGAGTGATAAACATGAAGAATCAGTAAAAATGCACTAAAAGGATAACAAAACCACTGAATGAACACTATGAAACTTGTTGTGTATTGAAAAAAATTGTCAAGAACAACAATTTACTCAATGATAATAAATTAAACAATATCTTTTTATTTCTATTTTTTAATCTTTCTATTCAACATTAAACTAGACATTCATTAAAAGAATTCAGAGTCTATCATACGAATCTAATTTGAACAGACAGCAGGGTATTTAGGGGCCTTTTCACAAATAAATACATGTGGTCCATCACAATCTGCATCGTTAAGTTCAGCGTTACGGTTTACGGAACCACAATATTCTCCGCCTGATGGACTTTTGTTAGGTTCTCCATAAGCGAATGTTGCGTAACCGGCTTCTTCTAGAGTTTGACCTGAAAACAAAGTTGAGGTACGATCCTTAGCAAAATCAGTCTACGGCTGGTTGTCAAATTCTATCAAAATCAATTATAATTTGTTGCCCTTCATGTAATTATGGTACGAGTCCACGTGCCCAGCTTTTAAGTCCAAAATATATGTCTAACTTATATTCATCATTAACTTTTGAAAACATTCTGAGGGCAATGGATTAAGTATAATTAGGTATTATAAACACGCTTAAAACTTGCAGATGGTAAATCTTGTAAGTTTTATAGTTTTAGCAATAACATTACTCGTGTGAACATATAAGGACCTTTCGTATCACCACGAATCAAAATAGTTATAGAAAAAAATATTTATGTTGCAATGACAATTATTATAATATAATTATTTCACTAACCATGAATAGTTCGCCAATCGCCATGCTCGCCCCAATCACTGAAGCCAACAAAAGCCACGTCCTTCGAGAAGTTGCCAATCATAGTGCTTGCCAGATACTTGGAGAAAAGTTCCTTGATGACGAAAGCTTCAGTGTCATTGTTGATGATGGCAAGATGGCCGCCTTCCGCTGAACATGCGAAAAATGCGCGCGAAAACGTTCGAGGTACCGTGTGAAACTTGTAGCAGCTGTTTGTTCGATTATCATATTTGTATTCTGGAATGAAAGATGTGATCAATTTCATTTTTCATTTTATAGTCATTTTTCAATTTTCAAAAACCTGTAACTAGCATGGCCGCGCTAAAGCGTAAACTCTTATGGAGAAGAACCAACGAACAACTCTATGGTAACCATTTTTAACAAGTTTTTACAACAATAAATCACAAATGCTAGTACTTATACCAGACTCCGAGGTACAAGTGAAAAGTTCCTCATTTAAAAAAGCGAATAACTCTTCGCCTGACTTTATTGAATGGCAAAACGCATGCATGTAAATACTTGCATGCAATTCTTGAATGGTAATAATTGAACGTCCTTAATGGGATGCGATTATTGCTCTTGAACGTTCCAGAAATTTGCACCGTGTAAATTGAGCAAGGGAAATGAGGAACAGGGTGTAAAGTTCACTCATCTTCCATAGAAAAGGGAGAATCCTTCGACCAGACGGGTGTTGTGTCTGGTGGGCAACTGCCTGACGATTGATGTCGGGACGTTATACAGGGTGTCCCGTAAATAATGGATCAAACGTAACGGGTAGGTAGCTTACCTCATTTCCAACAACTAATTTGAACAGTAAAAAAAAAACTGATAAGGTAACCAAGATATTTTTTTTTTTCGATTTTTTCAAATAAAATGTTATTTAAAAAAATGGTATCCTATAACATTAGTAAACTATTCAGAAATATTTGACAAAAATCACACCTAAATATGATACCATTTGCAGCAACAGCATTAAAAACACTGAATGCTGGTACAGAAAATAGTAAAAATCGAAAAAAAAAATATCTTGGTTACCTTATCGGTTTTTTTTTTTACTGTTCAAATTAGTTGTTGGAAATGAGGTAAGCTACCTACCCGTTACGTTTGATCCATTATTTACGGGACACCCTGTATATACAGTCAGTGTGATGCGTAGTTCGCATTTAGCGTTGTAGATACATGGGTATATTAATCAACACTAGATCAACAAAGCAGCTGGATCTTTCTTTAATTAATTGAATGAGGGTATTACCTGGTTCTACAGTCCCACAATCACCCATTTCTTCTGTCGAGTTTTGCGACTTGAAGCAGTAGTAGGACAGTGTCCTGTTACAGCCGATGTCAGATAAAAGTCCCTTATTATTTATAGTGAGACAATCCTCGTCATTATCGACATTGTTCGGCTCATAGGCTTCCCATTTGTGAGTTATTTCGGATAGAGGGACACCTGTTGGACAAATATATATATATTTTTAGTGTACGTGTTGCGAATAATCAATTAAGAGATAAAACTTTTAAGATGCCGTTTGCTCCAGCTGTCATTTGTAGACCTTTGCCAGCCGTTACGAGTAGTCAGAAGTCCGAAAGTCTGACTACCAGTCTTACCAAGGGACCCAGTAACTAGATTGTAGAGGTCAGGTAGGCAGTCGATTTATGTAAAGTACTGGTATTATTCACAAATAATAATGATGGTGAAGGTTCTTCGTTAAATGTGCTGTATTCTTTGATAAGCTACCATAGAACGGTGCTGAGCTTTATCGAATTGTGGGACATGGCTTCGTGTGACATTGCCGGCCCAGATGGTACTTTGGTTGTTTATCGTTTGAATAACAATTATGTTGGCTTTTAAAGGTAAGAGTATAGGTTTGTAGAAGGCCAGAAACTTACCGTCAACTGAGTAGTAGTCGCCTTTAGAGAAAGTAGCATGAATCCCAGTGAAGATTACTTTATTCATAACTTTGTTCTCATCATCGTTCAGCACTTTCACTAAGAATGACATCAATCCAGATGTAGTAGGAGACGCTAATATTCCACCTGTTGTAATAGTAAGTACATTACTGCCACGGCCTGCAAAAGGGGCATTGATGGACAAACGTGAAAATGTGGGCTTAGGCGAAGCCTAGCCCCACATACGTGAATCCATCAATGCCTGGTTGCGGCCAAGGTTTGTATACTACTTTTCTCAAATAATGCGCGGAAATTCAAACTAAGTAAATTAATTATAAATTCCATAATCAATGACGAACAACGATAATTTGTAACGCGCCAATATGTTAATTTATTTCTTCTTTACTTAACAGCTCTATTTGAAAGCCAAATCAAAATTCAAATAAAATATTTGATACTTATTTATTATTTTATTTTATTTTATATTATTCGGGAAACTTACAGCTAGTACAAATATTATTCTTAAATTATATAAATTTGAAGGCCATTTACAAGTTTCCACTGATAAAAATTTTAAACAAAAGAAAGACAACAAAAATAAAGGCAATTACAAAGTAGCTACAACATAACAATAGTAAAATAAATGAATAACTTAAGAAATAAAGCATGATCAATTAAACTAACAACAAATTATAAAAACTATTATTTTTCCGCAAAAAATCTTTTTACTAACACACTCTTAAGCCGAGAAACACTGGTGTTGAAAATGTCCAAATCATGTTCACCAGTCAGTTTATTAAAACCTCTGCTCGCACGGACTAGAAATGAATTCTGCCTGTCGGTACCTCCTTGGTTGCCATTTGTCGATGTAAAAAGTTCGTTCCATTTTAAAATTACAGAACAGCTATGAGTTTTCATAGTCATTTATTCGGCCACTAAACACGACAGATATGGATTTTCATATTAACATTGCCGGCCGCCTGCTCGCATGTATTCGACCAGTGCATTTTCGATTTATCTCAAATTAGGTTGTCAAATAAAATACTTGATTTTTTAATTTTTTTTTTAAGCTCTGCCCCTCACTAGGAATTTCTCTTGTATTGTGGGTGCATTTACAAACACTTAAACTCACATACACAAACAGCCAGACCCGGAACAACTACTTATAGGTCATAAAAATATTTGTTCCGTGCGGGAATCGAACCCGCGACACCACTGCGCCAACCGTGCGTTAAAAAACGATAATACCAAGCATGTTTGAGAAAAGTAGGTACTGTTTAATTATTACTAACTGAATCAGTCTTGTTGTCTTTGTATGTTCACAAATTACTTGTGGTATATTATAATACTGAAGTGGAACACTTGAATTATTATCTATATTCAGCCGTAGTACAGTAAAGGCTGTCATGATGATGATAAATCACAGCAGAGTATTTGAGAAACTTTGAGTTTAAAGCTCATACATTGCCCGTTTCATTACAAAACGACTTAACTCATCATAAGACTTTAGTCCAAGCATTGACCCACGAGTCAGTTTTTGTATTTTGAACTTAATTTCAACTTAGGTTCAGTTTTTGTTCAGTTTTGTACACAGAACCGTATTTCTATAACAGGCATCTGACTGTGATCGAAAAGCAGTTCTTTTTCAAAATTTGAAATAAGAACCTTCTCATTTAAAAATTTGCTAGATTTAAACATGTCAAAAAAAAAAAGTTGTTTTCTACTAAGACTGCAAGTCATGCTCATGGTTCTCAGCAATGTCGAGATACAATAACCAAGGCGAATAAAATTTGAATCAATACCTTCCAGAGCACATCTCAAGCGAGCATCGAACCAGGTCGCAGGTATCTCTTGGTACTTCAACCAACCTTCAGCTATAGAACTGTATTTGTAGTCACATCTGAACTTTTCACTGCCTGAAAGTAAAGTTATACTTATAATTTGATTTTCCTTATTGGACAAGTATGGTATAAAGCATAATAATCAGTCTATAAAGTTCCCACTGCTGGGAAACAGACCACCTCTCTGGGAAAGGAAGTGGGCCGTAATCCACCACGCGGGCCTAGTGCGGGTTGGTAGATGTCACATGTCTTAGAATTTTTGGTTCTAGAACATGCCGGTTTATGGACATTCCATACAAACTTACATAACAATTAGCCTTAAATTCAGTGTTATACCTAATTATTGCAATTCGTTAATTTTAGTTTTTTTTTTTATATTGTAGTTCGCTAGTTAGCCACATTTCATATTTCCATACAGTAAAATTGCCAAATTAATCAAAACAGCGAACTATTTGCCATCTATTTGCGACGTTGCTCACTTTCAGAATAAACGCTCTTAAGTACCTATCTGAAATAAACGTTTTGACTTTTTACTACTATTTTTTCTTCTTTTAAGGCACGTTTTCAATTTATATGTTAGGATTTATTTGATAGTTTAAAAATACGACTATGCATTAGGATTGTCAATATTGTCATTCATTACGTTTTGTCGTCTCCACATTGTATATTTTTACATGATAAATATGAATAAACGCTTTTAAGTGGATAATATATCGGACGATTGGAATAGTCCCGGCCATAAAGGAGTCGCACTTAATAACTGAGATCATTTACATAAGAAACATAATTATTAAGACGATAAATATGGTTATGATCATCAGCCCAGCCTTATCCAAAATTGTTGGGGATGGCTTCCAGTCTCAGCAGTTGCAGCGGAATACCGGTATTTTACATGGAGTGACTACCTATTTGGCTTCCACAACCCAGTAACTGGGTAACACTAACCTCTTGGTAAAACTGGTTATGTTCATTTGTCATTAATGTTAGGACATTATTAAATAATCAGGGAATTTTTGTATTACTTCCAAAAGTTTTAACTGAAAATATCTTACCTGCATAACTAAATATTATAATCAACACTAAAAACTTGAAAAAAGGTGATGTAGTCAACCATAGCTCCATTTCAAAGCAAGCGTGTGTTTCTACGAAATAAGTAACTTGTTCTTGATAATCAATTACCTACTCAATAAAGTGGGCCGAGTGCGTACCAAATGTCAAATATTTTAGGATTCATTGGCTTCTGTATATTTCACTGAATCCGGTATTAAGTTAATGTCAAGTCACGGTCGATCGCTGGTCGATTGAAGGTCGGTTCGGTCGACCAGCGGTCGGTCGGTCGTGCGTAGATGACCATCCATTATATATCGAGACCCCTCCGTGCTTCGGAAAGCACGCGGAACCGTTGATCCCGGCTGTCATTCGTAGATCTTTGACAGTCATTACGGCTAGTCAAAAGGCTAAAAGTCTGACCAAGGGGTATCGTGTTTTGCGGACGGTGAGCAATGGGTAGCTCGCCGTCCGATAAGGACCAGGCCCGGGTCGACGGCGCGTTGTGTTCCACGCCCGCCTCAAAGAGATGTCAGCACAACGGAAGGGGTCCGATAGGACCGATGCCTGCCGGGGTTGCGGGAAAGTCCGAAAGGGATACCGTGGCCCCTGGCAACGTAAAGGCAACGGAAGGAACACGGATGGGTTTTAGTCAGTAAGAGTCTGACACGCCCTCCCGCTCCACCCAGAGCGGGAGAAGTTATTTGATAATTTACCACCAAAAAAAAAAAAAAAAGGGTATCATGTTACTCAGTAACTGGGTTGTGGAGGTCAGATAGGCAGTCGCTCCATGTAAAATACTGGAGCTTAGCTGCATCTGTATAGACTGGAAGCCGACCCCTGATTCCTGCGGCCTTCATAAAATCATCGGTACACCTTGGAAGGAAGGCTCCCAACGCTACGTCTTCCGGTACGCGGTCACCACTCCAGAACCTTCCGTCCCCATTGGTTATCTGTTCTACTAGTAATGTGCCCTGCCCACTGCCACTTAAGTTAACCAATTCTTCGGACTATGTCGGTTACCTTGGTTCTCCTACGGATCTCTTCTCTCTCTTTATACGCATACCAGCGAGTAACCGCTCGTCGCCCGTCGCGCACTCGCTGCTCGCCAACTAGTTTTTAGTTACTAGCTCTACTCGCTTCTCGTTAATCATCGGCGGAGGGACAGATGTCTTATAGGCAGAGATACCCGCTTAAAACAAATTTAAAAGCCATTGAAAACCACAAAGTTTAGTATCGGAGCGAGGGCATTACTAATAAAATTCACTGTGTCACCGAAAGTGCGTGTGGCGCACAATTTATGTCACGGTTCGCGTTCAATGCCATCAATTACTAGTAGTCTGCGCACATTGAAGGACGGCAGGGGAAAGCATCGAGGATGATACCCCTATGCGCCAGCGTACACTGACAAGAAAAATCCTCTTCGATACCGCGAGCGTCCGTCAGCTTAGCGGTGCATCCGCCGAGTAGTTACCGGTCGCCGGGATTTGATTATTCCACTAGAGACTACGCAGTTGAAAAGTTGCTTTTGACTCCAGTGCATACCGGCGCATACCGGTGCATAACGGCGCATACCACCGCCTCCCACCGCGTTATCCTCCAGCGTGCTCTTTGATGTTCCAGAGAAAACTGCGCTGCGATGCTCCAAGGTCGATCATCGAGCATTGAAATATATATCTTATTTCGATTCGATAAGTATTAGATTCAATTGATAAATTTAAAATCCTCTGCTGTCCTGTCTGCCAGTCTGCGCAGGACAGTGAAATGCTGGGTTTGTATATAGAGATATAAGTAAAGTACGGAACTCTTTTTGCCAAAGTTGTTTGATATTTTCAGTTATTATTACATACATGTATTAACGCAATAGTACTATAATCAAATAATGTAATCGCTAATATATTTCACGCCAATTCGTTATTGTTCAAATCTGCTGTTCAATGCTGCCTGAAATCGCTGGAGTGGATCGAAAGCAGAATCGCTGGAGTGGTAATGTGACAACTAAGATCTTTATCAACAAATAAAACAATGAATAGAAAACAATTTAAGAGTTCCAAACGAAATACACTAAATAGTGAAAAATTACTTTAATTTCGGAAGTCTGTTTCTTTTTTTCGTATTTTCGTGTTTGTCACCGACTTCCAAAACCAAAACAAAATATTTTTCATTCCGCAGTGTTTTTTTTTTGGGAAGAATTTAAGGTAAAAAAAAAACTTTTTGGTTGTGATACCCACCCCACACTAATTCGTCATTTTACTTATGCGTCATGCTACTTAAATAACAGTGAAAGGAAGTTGTAATATCAACAATATACAGATACACATACAGATTATTGAAACTAACTCCAAAACTACCCAATTTATATGGAACTACCCCGCGAATTTCCTCTACCAAATGAAAATCATTTAAATAGGCCCAATAAAGTAGTGAGAGCAGTGGTGGCCCAGTGGTAACGGCCGCGACTTACGAGTTGTCGGTCGTAGGTTCGAACCCAGACAGGCGCTATACTTTGTGTAAATTATTCTTCATCACCACTGCTCTTAAAACGGTGAAGGAAAACACCGTGTGGAAACCGGCATGCCTTAGAACCAAAAATTCGAAGACATGTGACATTCACCAACCCGCACTGGGCCCGCGTGGTGGATTACGGCCCACTCCCTCTCACAGAGGAGGCCTGTGCCCCAGCAGTGGGGACATTATTGGCTGATTATGCTGGGCCCAGAAATCCCAGAAAAATCGGTCTAAATACATAGAAATAAAAACTCGCTGAATGCATAACCTCCCCTTTTTTAAGTCTATCAAAAATAATCACAACATAATGCAAAAGTTTTATCAGTCGCAAGATATTTGTCAGAATGAAACCTTCATACATTTTTGTAGATAATTAGAAGTATTTTGAATTCCCATAAGGAAAATAGAGGTGTAAACTGTGTTATTTATTTAACAGTTTATGTACACACATAAAAAGACAAGAAAAAGGAACAGAAAAATACGTACAACGGTGATGCTTATTTCTAAAGAAATCTCTTCCAGCATACCTGCGATAGGAGAGTGGATAAAAAGAGATGTAGACAACGTGTGTACGAGTAGAAGAGAAAAAAAAAAACATTTAACTATTCACTCATTAAAAAAAAAAAACATACAATATGAGAATATACTTACATACATACTTATGTTTATGAAATTTATCTTAAGCTTAACCTACATAGGTTTCGATTTTTATCCCGTATTTTTTCTTTTCTTTTTTTATGTGTATTAGTATCTAGTTGATTTTCCAGAACCCCTCCTTGGGTGAAGGCCTCCTCCAAAGATTTCCAACGTTCCCTATTTTGGGTTCTGTGTATCTAAGAGTGACCAGCCGTCTTGATGCCATCTCGTAAGTGGTCTTCCTTCTGTAGCGTTTACCCAGAGGGCCGGTCCGAGACGTCACCCTTTTTATCTATCTCTCGTCTTGCAGTCATGCTACATGCCCCACCCATTTCAATTTGAGTTTCAGAGATTGGTACAAATATATAATATTGATGCACTTTATTATGTATTAGGTATGAAAAAGGGGGCAAGCCTATTGTTATCAACCAGGCGCACATAAAAGATCATGTGCACACTAACTAACATAATATTAAATTGTTAACTAAATAAAAAACATGGCCAGCAAAATCCACTAGAAAAAAAGGAATTACATTACAAAAACTCATATCACGAGTACGTAAATTACATAAAATTAATCTTAATAATAAAATTGCTATAATAAAACGCATGAAATATTAAAGCTACTTAGCGTGTTAAAGACTCATCAGACTGATTATGATCGACAAAGAATTTTCGTAGTTCTTCCATTTTAAATAATATTTAATATTTATTTTGCTTACAGATTTTCTACAGGGCGGCCTGTAAAAAAAAATAAAAAAATACCGTAATCCCAAAAACAGTGCAAAATGCAGTAATACTGAGGACAAAATACACATATTGGGTAACTGATTAAGGGGAAGTGAACTGAGGAAGTGGGCTGCCAGACTCAAATGGCACTGAGCGGGACACGTCAGTTGCATGCGTGGGTGTGGCTTTCGACCACTATTTGACTTTTAGAGATCACGTTTCTGCCCTTGCGAAGGAATCTTTCAGGCGCTTGGGATTTGTCTTGCAAAATGCTCGTGACATTCACAATTCAGATGTTACTATACTCGGAATTTTAATTCGATTCCAGATTTGACAATTTCAGTGTTGCAACGTTATGACAAGTACTAAATAGTGACGTTGCGAAATTATTCGATATGGAAATGGAATATTTCTGGATCGATTCTTCTCGTTTATAATTTTACTCTCGTAAACTAAGTATATCAGGAAATTAAATATTTCTGAACCGATAATTTAGTTTTGACGATTAATTAACGATCTGAGACTTTTCTTTTATAATTGTGTGTGAAATAAATAAAAAAATTTGATCATGAAGGAACATGACAAATAAAACAGATAGATGTATTATGGTAATAATTTATTTTATAAATTGTCGCCGTCATCGCTATCGCTATCGCTGTCACTTTCTGTAACATTTATTTTAAATGTGTCTGTGATATTGTCAATTAACATATCTAGCCTACTCATTTTTTCCTCTTCTTTGACAACATGGGATACGCATTTAGACCATTCGGTAGCCGTAATTTTTTGAATGCCTTCCTGAAATAAATTTCTACATGCCCCTTTACCTGCGCCCATATCAATTCGATAGGGTTTAGCTCGCAATGGTAAGGGGGCAGTCTTAAAACCGTGATCCCATGTTGTGCTGCCATTTCGTCTACAGCGTACTTATTAAAAGACTCGTTATGTGGAATCAGTTCTAAAAGCGTAGCTTTAACCATATCTGGTTCGTAATGAATATTTTTATTTAAAAGCCAATCTTGAATGGCAGCTTTTTTCCAGCTCATTTTTGGTGCCGTTTCCAATTTTCGGGAGTGGTAAGGTGCATTATCCATCACCACAATTGAGTTTGGTCTTAATTTTGGTAAGACTCCAGCGAACCACTCCTCAAAACAAACTGCATTCATCTCATCATGGTAATCTTCACAATTTTTCTTTGCTTCAAAAATCATGAGCCCCTCTTCCAGGAAGCCTTCTTCACTACCTATATGGCTAATTATGAGACGTTTGCCTTTTCCAGATGGATTTTTTAATCCAGTGGTCAGTCCCTCCAAAAACGCTTGTCGAGATGATGTGACTTTCTTGTCCACCCAAGTTTTTTTTACAGTATGACCTTAAAATGCCAATACTGAAAACTATCTAGGCTCTTTTATTATAAGTTTTGTTTTTAATATAAAAACAAAAATATTAACTTCTTATAAAACAGAGCAGCGATTACTAATTAATAAATAATTATTATGAATAATTATGTATTTATTTAAATAAAAATCAATAATTTAGTCTTTAATTGGCACACTGATGGCACACACACTGATTGTTTATCGATTTTTGTGTTCATCACTACACTATTATATTATGTGGTATCATTATTTCACAAAATGACAGTAGCTAATGTCAAATCTGGAATCGAATTAAAATTCTGACTATAGGCTGTTGTACACCGCTCTGGTTCGAAGCAAACTCGAGTCCAGTACCGGTGTTTGGCACTCCTATACCGAGATCCAAACACTGATGCTAGAAAAGGTACAGAAAACATTCCTAAGATGCCTATTCCAAAGGTATTTATGCCATTTCTTTCCGTAGATGTACCCTACCAACTATCTTTTAGGGATGTTAGGCTTTAACTCGTTGGAGGTTAGAAGATCTTTTGATCAGTTCACGGTAGCCTGTAAGACCTTACGGGGACGTATCGACTGCCCAGAGCTCCATGGCCTTTTCTGCCGATTAGTAGTGCCTGACAAATAGATTGCACACCGTCAGAGCCGCCGACACAATCTGTTTGCGCAACTGTCCTCTAAAACTGTAGCCATGGCCGAATCCCCAGTCTGTCGTACTTTAAAGATGCTCAATGCCCTTCTAACTGCCAACCCTGAATGTGATGTGTTTGCGGATGAATGGAGTAAAATGATGCGTATGTCTGGTGTTCTGTGAGATAAAGTATGGTTAAAATTAACATGGAACTGTGGACTCCCCGTCCACAGTTCCATGTTAATTTTAAGCTAAATTATTGTCAACGTTATAATTGTTTCTATGCTAATTAATGTAATTGGTGTTGTACCGTTTTAAAGTAAATAAATAAATACAATACAATTGAATTTTTCTTTTTACTTGAAATACGGTGGTAGCTAAAAGTTTTTCCGTAGCTTCATAACTTAACTCCTGGAGCTAGTTCCTAACCTTTATTTAATACTTAGTTTTGGTAAGATCATAAATCGAGAATATTTAATAATTGTTTACTCTATACTGATTGAGTCGAGACGAGTCCAAAAGCTTGGAATACCTTCTAGTACACAAGAAAGGACAGAAGTCGAACTCAAGATAGGCCAACGGGCAATGGAGTGCAGCATAATTATATGTAGGTGTCAATCGAATAGATCGCGTTACAAACATTACCCTGTGCTTCATAATTCAAGTAGCGGATCTAGGAGAAAAATCACCAGGCTGAAGTGGGAGTGGGCTGGCCACGTTGAACAAATGCACCCGGAGAGATGGGCAAAGATCATCTCACTGGATGCCGGCGAGAGGACATAACCGTCAAGGTCGACGGTGTGACGATCTGGTCATGTTTGCGGGACAAAGATGCCCAAAGATCGTACAAGTCAAAGGAGAAAGAGGAGGCCTTTGCCCAGCAGTGGGATTCAACATAGGCTTAAAAAACTGATCAATTAACCTTCAACCGTATGATAAGCTCCTTTTGAGAATGTGGCGTGAATCCCAATGTAATTTACTCTGCAATCGGCATTTTTTTTTTGTTATTTTTTGTTGTCATTTGCCAATGTCGCAACCACAGAGTACGTAATGTTGTTACAGTAATTACGCAATATTGTCTTTGGTCCGTGGCTTTAACATCAATCGATGAACAACATTTTATAGATAGCGTTTATTTTTTGGCTAAATACGAGGCTTTTGGCTACTTTTGTATTTGTGTATTTTGTTTTTTATTTAAATGTGCGTTTTGTTTGTGCAGAATAAACGTATTTCTTCTTCTTCTTCTTCTAAGACTTCATATTGCTGCTGAGTTTCAATGAGGTTTGTGATGTTTGTCATTTCAATTTTTATTTTTGGTGTGATAGGAGAAGCTAATACAGCACCTGATAACAAAATATACATGTCTGTATTGTTCAAAGAGGTAGGCAAACTTATATTATACTTATATCCACATTGTGCCATTGCTATTGATGGCAATAAGCTCGCCAACTATTATATGGGACTTAAAAATTGCTGGTGTAATGTAGATATAAGTACTAGGTTCGGGATTGCCGCTTAAATAATTAAGTTTACTCTCTAACCCTTACCGGAAAGCGACGCCTTGGGCTTAATGAAATGTGCTTTGATGAAATTCTCAGCGGATAACTCAATAACTTCTTTCCCGACCTGATTATCAAACCGAAGACACAAAGAGACTTTCGGGACCAATAATAACAAGGTAATTAAAAACCAACATTGGGAGTTCTTCCTTCACAAACCTTAAGAACGAATAAATGGCACCGAGGTGATTTCCAGCTCACTTACTCCAAAGTCAGTCACTTCTAGACATAACAGTTTTTACCTTCCAGTGCACATCGTAGCCGAGCATCAAACCAAGTCGCTGGTACAACAAAGTGTTTGAACCATCCTTCGGCTACTGAACTGTATTTGTAGTCACATCTGAATGACTGCGATCTCTCTAAAAATAAATAAAAAACAATGTAAAGTAGACTAGATATACTACTACTAGGTACATTAGATAAATTATAAACTAACGGTTCTCACAATTTTACGGTAACATAATAGGTACCTGGTTACTGGAATAAAGTATGATTTGTCCAACCTGTGTTTAAATATGGTCACCCTACAATAACAATCAATGTCTAAATTATAACAATTGGACGCATTGCCAATTTGCCTTAGGCATTTTGTAAAACCGCCAGCATTTGCAAACGGACAGCGCCGTTTGTAAAATGACGAATCATACAATTTGCCTGCGATATAAATGTAGAATACCACATGAGTCATTAGTTAAAAGGTACTATTAGTGAAACAAAAAAGCAACAATAAGGCTCACACGTACCACAAAGCCTTATAAATATCCGTTTAGCCCTAATCGAATTTAAATCATCGTTCTAAACTTCTGTCAATAAAATTGTTTGAAGTTGACACAGACATAATGATGTTTAAAATATGTTTAGATCTATAATGTATTTATAAATATGCTGATTTATATATGGTGCGAGAGGGCCAAAAACTTCACAAAATAAATAAGTTTTAAGTTAGGAATGCAAATAAAGAATAGATCGTAGTTATGTTCTTGTAGTGAATTTCTTTTTAAACTACGTTATTGTATAACAGAAGCTTCTTTACCAATCAAATTAAGGCAGAATATGAACACAAAATATTTTAACCACGACTCATCTTGCGAGGACTGAGATGCATAGTATGTGTCGTAATTTCAACAGAATGTTTATTTATGAATATGACATAGCTCAATGGGAATTCCAAATTGTTTAATTGGGCAGACGTGGTGCCTCAACTTATGTAGATAGGATAATTATGATCTCAAAGCTTGTACCGACGCATTATTTTGAAAGATTTCAGTAGTGTGGTGACAAATCAATGATAACCCTTTTCTCAGGTTCTTTAAAATCTAGAGAGTAAACTTATTCATGAACATCATTGTATCAATGAAAAATTTAATTGGTCCAAAAAAAAACTTTTTCACGTCAAAATTATATTTTGTTTTATAACTATATGATTTCGGTGTTCCCTAAGTGACTACTCTGAGAAGAAAGACTGAAATAAACTCAGAATAAACACAGTGTCTTTTGAGGTCCAGAAAGAATCTTGGTTACGCTATATACGATGTGAAGACAACAATACGACAATAAATGAAAACACTGGCAATACTAATGCATAAGAGTATTTTGGAATCATCAAATAAATCCTAGCATAGAAATATTTTTTTTTTCAAACCATCTAAATAGTAATGATGGGCCGACTATGGGTTTTGCTAATCTTTGACTAGCTATAGTGACTAAACTATTGGATATCTTTGATTGAATTTTCGAATGCAGACTGAGGACGTCATTAGTTATATGCAGTTTAATTTATTGTCGTAATGTCGTCTCCATCTCGTATGAGAACTGCAGATTAACGTACGTAATTGTCTTTTGATAATTAAAACTAGGGGAAAGAAGACCCTCATAGTCATCACTTTCACAATAATTAAAATAATAATAACACTATGTTCTGCAATAGTCCTGCACCAACCGGGGCTTGTCCTTTGATACACTTGCATAGTGCATACGGGGATAATCGTTTGTTGGTGCCCCATTCCATTTAAAATTGTCTAAGGGGCTTCTGCGAGTTGGCTTCGACCCCTCGTACGCCTTCCAAAGGACCGGGACCCCAATATATGTAAACTCATAAAAATAATAATATAATATTGTATACTATACTTTACTATAGGTATTGTTTTTGTCCTTTACTTCGATGATTATTCTCAGTATAGAAAAAAAAAACTTATATCCTTGGAGACAGCACTTACCTAAATTGTAATGATGCAATATTTTGAATGATTTTAGTCGTGAGGCTGTTATTTGTAACCTCATGAGTATTCATGAGATTACAAATAACAACCCTTTTATTGGCCGTAATTAATTTGATTAACATGAACCATTCGTTAATTTTGGTTACCACACATTTTTGTAATATTTCAACAATTTGCAGTCTCCCTTTTCCAAAATTTCCGACTGCTTTATAGGCACTTCCAAATATATTTTGACAGGTTTTACCCACGGCTTTCCTCTCGTTGAATTCGGAAATTATCCCACGGAATTGTAAAACGCTTATTGCTGTAGTACCTAAGTTTCAGGATAAATGGTGCCAAAGTGCATGTACGTGGATAAAGGAAAATATTGAAAATTGTTATTTATAATAAAAAATATATTTAATGACAAATACTTCTAAATTTTCAAAAAAACATAAAGCTTGTATTTTCTTGACACCTTTGCATTTTTTCCTGGGCTTTATGCGGTGCTTAGTTGTTACAAATAGGTCACACTATCACTTCCTGCCGAGAATGCAGAGCTTACAAGCTTACAAGGTTTAACCCTTCCAGTCAAGGGGGTAGAATCACCCCCTTGACGGATGTAGGTGACTAAGTCCCCAAACTGTATAAATTGAACTGTATAGATTGAAAAAAGCTGTTATTTTAATAGAATAAATAAATATAGAAAGCTTGAATGCATCATACATCTAAACATCCTCATTGCATGGTATTTCTGAAGTAATTTATTGATGAGAGACCTTAGCAGTAATTAAGGGTAGCTGTTTAGTCCCTTTCGGAGACGACTTTTTGGCGATTTCACAGAATCTGGCCATTTGTCATATTTTATGTTGACAAATTGTATCTTATAATATGATTATATTATGTATATATATAATATAATAATTGCACAAACCTAATACTTACTACATTATGACCGCAAGGAGTTTTGGCAAACCAAGGAGCTTCACGGGCCCACAGTGGGCTAAAAATGGACAAAAATCTCCCACGGACACAATTTTAACTGTAACCCATTAATTTTTGTTTCGAACTACTCAGGATAACCTAGTTTAACAGTGGAATTGCGACCAGACAGTAAAATAAATACTTAGTGCGTTAACAGTAAGAACCACTTCAGCTTAATTATCCAAAAATTGCAAGGCCACAATTAGACATGTTCTGGACCCACAAATCTCAAACCCAAAAACCTTAAACTCATGAAACCTAAATTGAAACATTTAAATTGTCAACCCACTAACCCAATAGGTACTCCAAAACCTTAAACCTATAAACCTTTAACCTACAAACCTCAGTAAAGTAAACTTTTCGCTTAAAATCCTCATTAATTCAACTGCTGTCAGAGATAAAATAACCGTGAAAGGACCGTAGTTGACGTCGATTGACTGTCATTAAGTTGAAGTTTATTAACCTCATATAAATTTTAAGATAGCAATACAAAGAAAAAAGAATTATAATACGTTTATTTGCGATAAACATGACGCAAAGAAAGAACACAAAACAATAAAGGACAAGTTAGGGGAAAATAATTATGCGTCACATCGACGCAAAGTGGCCATCATTCAGCATAATGCTGCGACTCCTTGCAAGACAGAGTCACAGCGCTGAATTTCAGCGACAGCCGGCGTTGAGGATAGGACGTCGACCGGCATTATTCAATGAGATAATATAAATACATTGCTTTCGTTCAAAGTTAAACCATCAATTTGTGTTGGTACTTTCCGAATTAGTTTTTGGCTGGTACCTGGTACTGGTACCTACATTAATAATTCTACTAATTATTGGTGGTTGTTGTTAATAAACTAATGATTATTGTAGATGAGTAATTTTAATGTTTCAAACATTATTTTGAAGTTGCGCGCTGTGTGGCTGTTCAAATAGATTTTAATAAATCATATGGTCAATTTAATATTTTTTCAACAATTATATTTTGATTTGTGCCTATCCCAAAATCAAATATAGCAGTGATAGCCTATGGTGTGGCAGTCGTCAAGTCATAGGTCTCGAGTTCAAACCCAAGGCAAACGCACCTCTGGCTTTTCGGATTCATGTTGCAACATGGAAAGTTGCAGTGTTACTCGTAGCATGGAGTTGCAGTGTTACTCGCAGCATGGATTTGCAGTTTTACTTGCAACATGGAAAGTTGCAGTGTTACTGGCAACATAGAAAGTTGCAGTGTTACTCGCAACATGGAAAGTTGCAGTGTTACTCGCAACGTGAAAAGTTGCAGTGTTACTCGCAGCATGGAAAGTTGCAGAGTTACTCGCAATATGGAGTTGCAGTGTTACTCGCAACATGGAAAGTTGCAGTGTTACTTGCAACAGGGAAAGTTGCAGTGTCACTCGCAGCATGGAAAGTTGCAATGTTACTCGCAACAAGGAAAGATGCAGTGTTACTCGCAACAAGGATAGATCCAGTGTTACTTGCAACATGGGAAGTTGCAGTGTTACTCGCAACATGGAGAGTGGCAATGTTACTCGCAGCATGGAAAGTTGCAGTGTTACTCGCAATATGGAGTTGCAGTGTTACTCGCAACATGGAAAGTTGCAGTGTTACTCGTAGCATGGAGTTGCAGTGTTACTTGCAACATGGAAAGTTGCAGTGTTACTCGCAACGTGAAAAGTTGCAGTGTTACTCGCAGCATGGAAAGTTGCAGAGTTACTCGCAACATGGAGTTGCAGTGTTACACGCAACATGGAAAGTTGCAGTGTTACTTGCAACATGGAAAGTTGCAGTGTCACTCGCAGCATGGAAAGTTGCAGTGTTACTCGCAACATGGAGAGTGGCAATGTTACTCGCAGCATGGAAAGTTGCAGTGTTACTCGCAACATGGAGTTGCAGTGTTACTCGCAACATGGAAAGTTGCAGTGTTACTCGTAGCATGGAGTTGCAGTGTTACTTGCAACATGGAAAGTTGCAGTGTTACTCGCAACGTGAAAAGTTGCAGTGTTACTCGCAGCATGGAAAGTTGCAGAGTTACTCGCAACATGGAGTTGCAGTGTTACACGCAACATGGAAAGTTGCAGTGTTACTTGCAACATGGAAAGTTGCAGTGTCACTCGCAGCATGGAAAGTTGCAGTGTTACTCGCAACAAGGATAGATCCAGTGTTACTTGCAACATGGGAAGTTGCAGTGTTACTCGCAACATGGAAAGTGGCAATGTTACTCGCAACGTGAAAAGTTGCAGTGTTACTCGCAACAAGGAAATTTACATTAAATATATTAAGGGCATACCCAAAATAGTCACTAAAGAAACTCAAGAAGCAACAATAAAGGAAACTCCAAAAAACTAACGTCGGCGTCGTCCAAAGAGAAAATAACTTACCAAATAACCAACAATTACTCAGATATTATTTTCACAAAAAAATCTCTGAAATTCTTCTATGCCAATGCTCGCAGTATTGTCAAACCTGGAAAATTCGATGAGCTTAGATGTATTATCGCTTCCCTACAATTAATTGTTCATGTTATTATACTTTCGGAAACATGGATTAAGAATGAAGATGAGGCTGAAATGCTCCAGATACCCTCCTATACACATTACTACAATTATAGACAAAATAAAAGGGGAGGTGGAGTGTCAATATTTGTGCACAACAATCTCAAACATCACCTTGTTGAAGAACAATGCGTGGATGATATTCATTATCTCTGGGTATTCGTAAAAAAATTCTCTCTAAATATCGGCGCTATCTATAATCCCAATAAATTGAATATGGACAACTTTCTCGATATGTATGCACAACAATTACACAAATTGAAACGAACAATAGTCTTTGGCGATTACAACCTGGACTTACTCAATCCGGACTTAGCGACACGCAAGTATAAGAACACTTTAAAAGAGACCAACTACAAAATCCTGAACAAGATAAGTCCAAAACACTGTACCCGAGAAACAACCTCAACCAAGACAATGTTAGACCATGTTTCTTGTAACTTAAGTGAAAATAATTTTCATTTTGTCACTATGGAATCTTCAATGTCTGACCACAGACAAATACTTTTAGAGATGAAGCAATATCAACCACCACCTATATTAAAACAGAAATACAACGCAGTAGACTTCAATAAACTTTATCGATGCCTGGATGAATATCCTAAAAATCATGAAGATGTAGAGTATGATAAATTGGCAGGCAAATTACACTCCTGTTTAAACAAGTGCACATTCACTAAAACAAAAATTTTGAATCCTCCGCGGCAAGACTGGATTAAAAAAGGCCTCTTAGAAGATATAAATAACAAGAACATACTATGGCAAAAACATAAAACAAATGTAGAGGACATGCAATTAAAAGAAGAGTATGAACATATAAAAGCCAGAGTATCACACAACATAAGAAAAGCGAAGAGTGATTATTACCTAAAGAGGTTTGAAGAAAATTCAAGTAAACCACGAAAAATGTGGCAACTTATAAATGATTTGTCGAAAAACAAACTGCATGACAGAACTGGACCGGACAAACTTGAAACGGCAGCTGGTACTATTACAGACCAAAAAGAAATATGTGATAGTTTTAACTCATATTTTTCGACTATTGGTTCAACCCTAGCAAGTATGATCTCTGAAAGATCAAATGCAAGTCAAATTTTTGAAGAGTGTAGACTAACTGACAAAACAGAATTGCAGTTTCTAAAACCAGCAACAACGAAGGAAGTTATTACCATAATCAAAAATTTAGACTGTAATACTGCATCCGGCATTGATGGTATTGGTACAAAATCAATAAAATGCGTAAAAGACATTATTGCGATGGAACTTACATCTTGCATTAATTATCATATGGCGCGAGGTAATTTTCCCAACGAGTTAAAAGTTGCAAAAGTTGTACCAATTCATAAATCTGGAAGTAAATGTGACCCGTGCAATTACCGCCCTGTATCAGTTCTCCCGGTGATTTCTAAAGTTTTTGAGAAGATTCTTTATAACCGATTAGAGTCTTTCCTTAATTCAAAAAGTTTCTTTTACCATAAACAGTATGGATTTAGAGCTCAGTCAAATACTCTCGCTGCTACAATTGACCTCGTAACCAAAATTAAAAATAAAATTGATCAAAAACAAGTTGCCTTAGGAATATTTATTGATCTTAAAAAAGCCTTCGACACCATCAGTCATCACAAATTAATACAGAAGCTAGAACTCGCCGGTGTTACAGGCAAAGCACTTGAAATTTTTAAATCATATATGGAGAACCGTAAACAAATAGTAAAGATAGATAAATACGAAAGCAACTCCTGTGTCCTGGATTATGGCGTCCCCCAGGGATCAATATTAGGCCCCCTCATGTTTCTTATTTATATTAACAGCATCAGTGAATTGGGTCTTAAAGGAGACATCTCCCTCTATGCAGACGACACAAGTCTCTTTTATTTTGGACATTCAGTCGAAGCTATAATAGCTGACGCTCAGAATGATCTTAATCTTTTAAATGAGTGGTTTCAGTCAAATCTTTTAACTATTAATATTACAAAAACAAATTACATAATTTTTGCAGCAATTAATAAAAAAATAAATGATAATTTCGAACTTAAAATAGACGGTCAACTACTTGAACGAAAACCTAAAGAAAAATATCTCGGACTTATTTTGGATAGTAACCTAAATTGGAAACCTCATCTAGAAAAAATTAAACTTAAACTAAGACCACTCACAGGGGCTCTGCATAACATAACAAATTGTCTCCCCCGAAAAGTGCGATATCTTATTTATAATTCTCTGGTTAAACCTCATATCGACTACCTCATTGAAATCTGGGGTACTGCAGCGAAAACTAATATAGATCCAATTCAACGAGTTCAAAATAGATTAATCAAAATTTTATTCAACTATCCATTTCGGACACCAACTACTAAGATATACGAGGAAACAAAAATAATGAATATAAAACAAACCTACATATACTACACATGTATTCTAATACGTAAAATATTAAATAAGAAAATCCATTCCAATATAAGATTTGTAACAAAACAACAAACACGAAAGATTAACTTAAGGCGTGCTAGTTACTTAGTAACCCGCCCTCCTAGAACTAACTATGGAAGAAGAAATTTGGAGTTTGAGGGTGTTACAATTTATAATAAACTACCATCAGTAATAAAAGGAGAACAAAGTTATGCCCGGTTTAAAAAGTTACTAAAAGCCCACACAATTAATACATACAAATAAGTAAAAAAAAAAAAAAAAACAATATCTACATAAAATATACATATATATATATATATAATATAAATCATGTATGTACTAAAAATTTATATATAATACAATAAACTAAAAACAAAATGGTAACAAATCTGCTTATAGCAGACTATGCCATCAGTGCCACATCCAGTAAAAATCAAACCACATCCATGTTGTGTTTTGTTAAACATAATAATAATAATAATAATAAAAAACGTTTATTCATCTCCACAAATTACATCGATAAATATGTATAGGTTGACAGGTAGTTTGGCAAAAACTTGTAATTTGTGGGAGATCTGGAGTCTAAACTAAGCCTAGGCCTGTATTTCAGAACTCCAAGCCCCCCATCACATCATAAATAATGGTTGTCAACGTGGAAAATAGTGCGAACCTGATGATGGTGTGTATGTGTATGTGTGTGTGTGTGTCGTGTGTATAAAATATAAGTATGTATATATTTATTGCATGATAAGTATTTTATGAATATATAATCTTACCTAACAAATATGTACGCAAATATATACCACCTAGCCTGCCTACTTGGCTACCACAAGTAATTTTTCTGTTTCCGTATAGTTTAACTTTAACAACCATTTGATAATTTTAGATTTACAATCAACCTTACTACAATTTGCTATATTTATAATTTTATTTAGTTTGTTGTACAATTCACCTCCACGGAAAGGGAAGAATCTTTGCGCGAAGGACGTACCAACAGCAGTCGTCCCACATACTGCGAAGTTTCTCCTGGAGAGACCTATGCGTTTCCTCCTTTCTTCGGATAGGTTTGAGTGTTGGAGAAGTGCAGTACGCAATATGTACATCTGGCGAACAGTTAGCACCTGTGCTTCCTCGTAGAGAGTTATGGTACTGAAAAGACGAGTACTGAAACATAAGATCGAGTTTAGGTTATTATTTATCTGTGTACCCACATAATCTGTGCGCCCTAATTATAAATTGTTATTTAAGTGTGTTTCTCAGTAAGTGAATTATGTAATTCTTGTGAGAATAAAGTTGTTCTTAAACCTAAGGAAAGGTGCAGTGTTACTCGCAACGTGAAAAGTTGCAGTGTTACTCGCAACAAGGAAAGGTGCAGTGTTACTTGCAACATGGGAAGTTGCAGTGTTATAGTGTTCGATTTTCAACTTTCGACGCTAGCAGAACGTTCAAAATCCTACAGCGTTCTTTTATTTAGGCATTAATTGAGGTGTGGCCTAGGTTTTAGTGAAAACGCATCAGTCTACTGCTTCTTAGTCTTACGCCCCTTCTAACAACGGGATGTCATCCAATGGTTTCTTAAAATAAGTATATTTATAAATAAGTTTATTAAAAATTCGCACAAAACACGGTGAAAGATTACAAAAAAGAACATGAAGAAAATCACAAATAACATTTCTTAAATATTAATGTTCACGCGAATAGCTAACGTAATTCTAATATTATAAAGCTAATAACTTATTTTAGTATTTAACATTTTAATAGCAGTGGTGCCCTCGGCTCAAAAATATTAATGTTTAAGATTATGGAGCCGTCTGGTTCGTGATAACTAGGCATTTAAGGTGTTAAAAGTTCTAAAAACGTTTGTAAAGGGCCTTACGGTGGCGGCCCCATTACGTCAACATTTTTTTTAAATCTTATTAATTTAAGGCATTTTGGACGAAAGTTCCTTATCGCACGTTATACTCTGCACACTTGGCGATTGAGAACTAGACCGAAAAGTGTAAAATTTTGAACGTCATGAAACATTACACTTATTACATAACAAAAGTGTCGTGACTTTCAAGATGTTACACTTTTCGGTCGAGTGCGCAAAACCGAAAGGAACTTTGTTCCAACCGCAGGATGTCCCACATCACAATGTTTACGGGTAGGCACAAAACAGCAGTATTAAGAAAAAGCTTACTATCAATGGGGCCCGTCATCTATAATAAAATACCTCATACCTTTAAAGAAGAATCACGAAGTATATTTAAAAAGATGCTAACATTCTTACTAACAGATAAATGTTACTATTCTATACAAGATTTTTTGAATGATATGAGTTTATAATGTTATTTTTGTGTTTGTACAGACGCCAGCACATCAACCTACTACAAGCTGTCAAATTTCTTTAATAGATTTTCAACTTTACCACTAAAGTGTAAGGTTCAAAGTTGATTGGGAAAATTTGACAGTTTCGGGTAGGTTGACCTGCTGGCGTCTGTACTTAAGTAAAATAATCAATAATATAATCAATCAATTGTAAAATATAAAATTAAGATTTAGTTTGTGTAGGAAGGCTGTAGATCCACATAACTGTACTTTTCTTTTTTGTTTATTTGGTTGTAAAATTGAGTATCTGTATTTTTTTATTTTCTTTAAACTTTTGCGTGCCGTAAGGTAAAGTGTGTTGGAACTGTTTTTACAATGTTTACATCTTATTTTGTACCCACATTCATTGCAAAATAAATTATTTCTGATTTCTCCTCACCTCTCGTTTTTTCTTTTATACTTACCTATGCGACGACGTCAATTTCATCGTACCTATACTGTTACAAAAAGCAACTTACTCATTAAAGTTTGTTTAAAAATTAGTCAAATTAGTATTAGTTGTGATGTGTGCAGTTTGCACTGCCATTCAGTTCACGCTCATTCGACGATATTGGACCACTAATTACATTACGATAATATTATTGTAATTATCCTATTTTGGAGCCTAAGCTGATTAGATATATAGGTACCTGCCAGTTGAACTAGTGTTGAGGTAGGGTCCTTATGTCAAAAATGTACATTGAACATATTAAATTAAAGTTTTTAGAATTTTTGTTAGTTTTTCTAAATGTATGTACCAGGTCGGCACAAAATTCGCTGAACGAATTTGGATGAAATTTGGCACAAAGATAGTTTATAAGCTGGATTAACACATAGAGTAATTTTAATCCCGGTAATACGTTCCCATGGAATATTTTACGACATCCAAGCGGGTGAAGCAGCGGAAAAAAGCTAGTATTTAAATAAATATTTGCCCCACAATTCTCATTATTGCACCTACCACTGTTTGTCTCTGCATCACCCAAAGGTTGACTGGGATAAAATGCCTATGGCATTAAGTCTGCCTCTACAGGTTTATGTAATTTAAGTATTAAATAAACAAATAATAGGCAAATAAACTTAACTACATAACTAACACTAACGGACATATTGAATGTGGGGGGGGGGGGATATCACCCGTCCAAACTCCGTTTCGGCATCTTCCTTCTTTGAATCATATTCGGATCGGCTCGTTAGAATTCGAGCTAAGCCGAGCGGCTTTTCCCAAACATATCTGTATCTACAACTACATAATTAGGGTTATGTCAGACTAAAACCTCATTGTTCCTACTACTACCATGAGTCGGGGGCCCGGGAGATACTTGTACATTCGCCGCACCCCCGACTGATATCAGCCTGCCATGTTACCTAGCATTGAGAGGTTCGTTTATAGTGTAAAAATATAGGTTCCACAAAAAACTGACTTTTGTAGCAAAAACACAAGTTGAATTGTATCCAAAATTTTAATGCAGAATACAATATTTCGTTCACATTTTATCGTTTTGGAATACTACCAACGCATGTTAGCCAACTATGATTGTTAAGCTAAAAAGTTTACTAATGTATTGGCGAATTAATTTACAAATATATTATTATTTTATTGAAAAAACACTTTGGTGTACAACCATAAACAGCATACGTTGAAAGTTACGAAGTACACAATAAATTATTCAGAGATAGTAAAATTACTACGTCCGAATTTTTTATAGGTAAATACTAACTTGTTTGTATGTCGCAAGTCTTGTGCGACTGTGACTGTTGAGCGTGGTATCTATCGTCTTAGATTCTCCAATTTATATTTTGGGTTTTTCCATAATTTTTAGGTGAAAATTATCCAAGTATTTGGCACACACTTAGAAGACTGTAAAAAGTGCAAAATATATGTCCTTTCTTTGGTATTGTCCGACGAGTCGTTGAGCTCCTTAAGTCCTCAGTTGAGCTACACGATTACTGATCTGACTTGCACTGACTGGACTACTCCACTCTCAAATCTGTGTGGTTGTTTCCTCAAAAGACCATTTCAGACACTAATCTACATGGTTCTCTGACCAAGAATATGTTTGGACTTTAAAAGAGACTTTGACCCCTAAGTTTGTTTCGCTATTTTATCTCAGGGGTAGATAGAAAATGTCTACTCCAACTAACTTATTTTTTTTTTTAAATATTACTTGTACTCTAATAATTGATGCGTAAATTATTGCAACTTCATTACTCAGATTAATTTAATCCTAACTAATATTATAAATGCGAAAGTGAGTTTGTTTGTTACGTTTTCACGCTAAAACGTTATTTAAAAAGATATCGTTTGTAAATAACAACTTATACTTAATTTTAAGTTAAGTTTTTATAAATTAAGTACATATAAATTAAGTTGTGTAGTAAATGGGATGAATTTATCTACTAACAAACTTAACAGTGTAGTTGAAAACATGTTCGTTTGTACGGAATGCATGGGAAATAATGTTTTTTCAAATGTAAATGTAAGTTGGTTGATTATTGCTTGTTAAGTTGTAGGCCCTACTTAGCTGTGATAGTTTTGTGTACTTTACCCCAGCAGGAAAGTGTCTCCTAGAGTTATATGAGTGGAACGTTTAATTGGTGCCTTAGCTGCTGTAAATGTGCACCCACATAAAACATGTGTGCCCCCTGTCGTTTTGGAAAAAAACGGAAAAAACGATTCCTGCTGGGGTAACGATTTTCTAGCAGGAAAATTCTAAACGAATGATCGGAGAGAGAAAAATTGTGCATGGCCAGAGAGCTTATACGTGTGCCAAAATGTGCCCCCAAAAATAAAATCTGTGCCCCTTCAGGTTCTCGAGATATTGCATTTCCTGCTGGAGTAACGTTTTGCAGAATCGTATATCTCTAAAACCATTGCATGTACCCCTGTAGAATAAACATACACGAGTAGCTCTTAATGTGTGCCCCTTAGTGCCCCAATTAGATTTAAACAAATATTTATAGTTTTCAAGTTATCGCGGTTTTATGAAAACCCGAAAAAACATCGCAGCGCCTAAATGAGACAAGGTATAAGTTCGCTGAAAACTGTATTCGGTCCTTCTTGACGCTAATAATAACCATACAAAGTTTCAAAACTGTTCATGCATGCGTTTTTGAATAATCTTGCTAAAAGTCAAAACGATGGTGTCATAACTTTGACGGCAAAATACAAGGAACCGGCTCAATCCCAGATGTGCAGGTGTAAACCAAAATCATGTGCCTTTGATCAAAAATATAATGGTGAAAATATTCAGCTTGGAATGTTTTGCATTAAGTAAATATTAACAAAAAACCAAAATATGTAAACAACGGCTGGTTATCCAACCAAATTCGAATGACTACTAAAAAGCGACGGATTCATACATATCGATGACCTTATTTACCTTACTCACTAGCCGGCTCACACGTGTTGTGCCTGAGTACGCTGAAGTAGAAAAGTAATAAGTAATAAAAATTAAGTTGTCATTGGATTATATTCTTGCTGTTTCTGTGAAATAAAATCATGAAAAATTATTTATTTAAGGTGCCTTACCTTAAATAAATAATTTTTCATGATTTTATTTTACCACTTGGTCGCCGTGATAAATATGTATACCCATGCAAATTACAATTATATTGTACTAACAGTCTCTGAGCTAAGCCGCGGACATACAGGCAGACGGAAAATGGCGAAACTATGATGGTTCATTGTTGAACCCTAAAAATGACTACGGGTTGCTGATAAGGATTATGTTGATAACCTCGGCCTTTAAAATAAAAGGCAGTCACTAGAGTCGGTATTCCGATTTGGTATTTACGGAAAAATGTTCTTATTTGTTATGGAATCCTAAGCTATTTCATATTCGTCGCCGACTTTATTTAGTAATCGATTATCCAGAACAAGTTACTTCATAAAGTATGACGTTGACAATATTATAAAAAAATATTTCAGAACCGTTAAGTGTATTTGGTTAATTAACACACGACTTAGAAACTTGTGTTAGTACTTACATCTACCAAAGAAACAACAAGAACTATTTATTACTACGCTAATGGCATTTAGGCGTATCGAATGTTCCAGTTTGGTGTTGTCACACCTTTCTGCTACAGTTTTCAGGACGCTGTTGGGACTCGCGCGGACCCTGCGTATGATGGAGGCGCGCAGCGCTTGCGCATAAAGGCATGAAAGCCATCTATTCCCACCTCTGCGAACACTGCAAAATTATATGAAATATGTTGTCGAGCAGACGAATTTTTCAAACATGCATATGTTTGAAAAATTCGTCTGCTCGCAATGGAATAGATTAGCAATTTATTTCGGAATCCTTTGAATTGTGATTGAAAGTGTGTCAAGCATTTGAGGTACAGGACCTTCAAACTCTGAAGAACTTGACTAAGGAAAATCGAACGCATCTTTTGGAAATACTGTAATAATAAATTGTTATCTGAATGTATTTTTTCTTAATTTATTTTAATTTGTGCCACGAAGACTCTCGCGGATGGTCAACCATCATGCTGTCTGCAGTCTGTCTACTGTCAATATAGATACTATCTCCAAGGATATCGGAACATTTTGCTTCCTCTATATTTTATAAAATAGTCGTCAAACAACAAAAAAGCACAATACCTACGTGTTTATTGATACGCTAACTATCTAGATTTTTTAAACTCGAGAAAAGGTTATCATATTAATAAGTTACCATGCAACTACAATCTTTTAAAACAATGCGTCATTTTAATGTTTGTGAACATAGATAGCATAGATAGATAAAGACTGATTGGTAATTGGGACATTACTTGAAATGGGTGATAAGTAGTAGGAACTACAGCGCAACATTTTCTACCCCGATGACCAGAACGCTTAGCATGACCACAATAGAAACGGGTTTTGTCGACAGAAGAATAGACAAAATGACAGATAGACAATCACAATCTGTCATTTTGTCTATTCTTCCGTCGACAAAACACGTAGTAATTGCATTTCTATGACTGTCATGCTACGCGTGCCGGGGTCCTACATGGTTTTATGTAGAATAAACTGACACGAAAATTGAGAGTAGTTTTAAAAAGTTCATAAAATGAACTTGACAAAAAGGAGTTTGCTAGGATCGTAGCTGGTGGCGTTCTGTAGTCTCTGCCTACCTGCACGGGAAGAAGTTGTCGTATGTATGTATGTATGAACTTAACGAAGCTTTATTTCTAAAGGTACCGGCAGTTTTTTGACAACTTGGTTTTCGAAGGATTCATTTTTTTGTTTATCGTGCAAAGCGGAGAAGAATTTTCACAATTAGCAGTTTATGGTCGACAGGTGAGATATTTCCGAAAAAAACCTTTAAAATCATCAACACTAAACCATTTTGGACCCCAAGTTATAGGGACCGAAAATGTTGCATGTCTGCTTAAGTATACCCTAATAACAAATCACTCAATCATCGATGTTATCGTTTGAGCCGTTGTTATGCCGTTGACCTGTCCTGATAAAACTTATTCCGAATTCCGATTTGATCAATCGGAATTCCTAAGTTTTATCAGGAATTCCGATTGACCAAATCGGAACTCCTAAGTTTTATCAGCATTTCGTACTTGAGTATAAATATATCACGACGACAATAAATCGACACATATTATGTATCTCAGTCCTCGCAAGATGAAGTCTTGGTTAAAATATTTTGTGTTAATATTCTGCTTGAAGTTTATTGGTAAGAATGCTTCTGTTATACTCGTAGTTCAGAAAGAAGTTTGCTGCAAGAATGTATTTTTTATCTACATATATAATTAATAATTAACTTAAAACTTAATAATTTTGTAAAGTTTTTAATCCCACTTGCACCATCATCATTATCATCATCATTTTGCGGATTCCTGCGGCCTTTGCAAGATCATCGGTCTATCTTGTGGGAGGCCTTCCAACGACGTAGCATTGGAAGGCCTCCCAGGTACCTTCCTTCCAGTACGCGGTCGCCACTCCAGAACCTTTCGGCCCCATCGGCCATCTGTTCTGCGAGCAATGTGCCCTGCCCATTGCCACTTAAGTTTGGCAATTCTTCGGGCTATGTCGGTTACCTTGGTTCTCCTCCGGATCTCTTCATTTCTGATTCGATCACGTAGGGAAACTCCAAGCATAGCCCTCTCCATTGCCCTTTGGGTGACTTTTAGCCTTCTGATAAGGCCCATTGTGAGCGACCACGTTTCAGTGCCATAGGTCATCACTGGCAACACGCACTTGTCAAAGACTTTCGTCTTGAGACACTGTGGTAAGTCGGACGAGAAAATATTCCGTAGCTTCCCGAACGCTGCCCAGCCGACTCGGATTCGACGATTGACCTCTTCCTCGAAGTTGGACCTACCTAGCTGGACAGTTTGTCCTAGGTAAACATACTCGTTCACAACTTCGAGAGTAGCGTCTCCGATCTTTATGAGAGTGGGTGTTACATGGGCATGACATTTGTCTTGTCCATTTCCACTTGTACCATAATCGTTAAATAGATTTATTTAGCGCTAAACACATTTAAACATCATTCTATCCTTGCTAGCTACAAACAATTGACAGAAATATAACAATGTTTTAAATTCAATTAGTGCTAAACGTATAAATAATGATTTGTGGTGTGTGTGAGCGTAGGTGTCGTTCTTTCGTTGAATTATTTAAGTTCAAGAAAATGGACTGCAGCATCTTTCAACTCATAACATTGTATAAGTATGCTACAATCTCATCTAGTATACGTTATATTGTATCGTTTTTATTTTTAGATGGATCGCAGTCATTCAGATGTGACTACGAATACAGTTCAGTAGCTGAAGGATGGTTCAAACACTTTGTTGTACCAGCGACTTGGTTCGATGCTCGGCTACGATGTGCACTGGAAGGTAAGAATTTTTATGTCCTTAAGTGACCGACTTCGGAGGAAGTGAGCTTGAAACCACCTTAGTGTCATTTATTAGATTTTTAAGGTATGGGAAGGAAGACTTGCCCCATGTTGGTTTTTGATTGCCTTGTTATTCTTAGTCCAAAAGGGTGTCTTTCAGAAGACACATGTGGGGTCCTTGGTTCAATTATCAGGTCAGTAAAAAAAGTTATTTAGTTTTCCGTTTCGCATTTCAACAAAAACACCCTATAAGGGTATAACTTTCAGTTACAGTTAGAGAGTAATAATAAATACGCGGCCTAACCCGGGTGTATAGTACTTTCATGAACCAAATATTTTAAAATCCTAATAGTCGGCGAGCCTACTGCCATTAAAAGCAAAGGCATAATGTGGATGTAAGACCTATACACGTTTATATAATAATATTCCCTTAAAGAATAACGACTTTACGTATATTTTGTTATCAGGTGCTGTATTAGCTTCTCCTACTACACCAGAAATAAAAGAAGAAATGACAAACATCACAAACTCTTTTGCAACTCCGCCGCAATATGAAGTCTTCACTGGTATTCACGCCACTTTCTCAAAAGGAGCTTATCATACTATTGAAGGTTAGTCGATGAGTATGTTTCTTAAGCCTACATTTTGTTCCACTGCTGGGCAAAGGCCTGCCCAGTCCCCCGCTCATAATACCATTTTCCCATTTCAATCCTATTTTTTTGAATAATTCAGATTTATAAATTACAGGTACACCGCTTTCGAATATTCTTCACACTTGGGCGCCAAATGAACCAGATAACAAGGAAAATAAAGAAAGTTGCCTGACTTTGAATAGTGATGGAGAGTTAGCAGATCTTTCCTGTGAAGAAACTCGACCTTTTATCTGTTACCGTCGTCGTGCAAGCACTGATGTAAAAGTCAATGAGTGTGGCACTGTCGATCCAGGTAAATATACCAACATGGTAGTCTTCAGAATTTGGTAAAGTAGGTTTTACAGCTATAAATACTTGAACAATGAACACCTTGTTTCCACCCAGGGGAGAATCAAATCTTTCCAGTAGTAAAACTTCCGTTTAAAAATCAGTCCTGTTTACAACCATAGAAACCTATAAGAAGTCTATGGTCTTAACATAACATGGTAAATCTCCTAATATTGTGCATACAAACTTACATAATATGCAGTTGGAATGAGTGGTGGTAGAACATGTTTTTCAACTACAATGTTATGAAGTTTGTCCTGGTCGCTGTATCACTTGAGTGAAGTTAAGACGAAACCCTCAGGGTGCGAATCCTGTTTTAGTAGAGTCACACTTGTCCGGTTTAAGTGGATGAATGAACGTCTGCATTCCTACATAGTGCCTACTACCTAATGGCACAATACTGATGCACTGATTCTTACAGAATATTTCTGACGAACAGCATTCTGACAATCACTAAAATAATAAAACAGTAGAATGTAAACACACGCGATTTCTCATAATAGTCACGTATCCATAGATTTTCTTATTACAACCATAGATGACAGAAGAGACCTAAACATCATGTTTTTCTGTGTAAGTTCTACGAACTATCATAGAATAGTTATACCTATAACATAATGAAAAACAAAGAATCACAAAATGACAATAGTTGGGAATTGAACTCACAACCACTTAAATAGTCGTTCTTATACATGTACGTGTATCGAAAATGTGTGGTCATATACAAGGGTGTGGTACAGACCATCGAAATTAACAACTTTCTCCATGGGACCAAAATAGCAATCTTGAAAAAATATCAACTTGTCCCATACAAAACTTCGATACAATGTGTCGGACAGATAATATTTATAAACTATAGAAGAATGCAATATTGCTCATTCCCCATAGCTAACAGCGTGTTAATTTATAGCCCACAGATATGTATTTATTTATTTATTATTAACTCATCATCACTATCATTACAGGAATTTCCTACTTCAATAGTGTGGCCATAATTACAGTTTTATTATTTCCTATAACATATTCTGTACATCGTTGTTTTTGTGAACTCACTCAGAGAACAAGTAAAAAGATCTAGTCGTGGCCACCAGATACACCAGACACAAATGGACAAACAGACAAACATTCTAAAACTATATTTTTGGCATTAGAATCGTTCCCAGACCTCGTAGCATTTTTTTTTAATATTCAATGTACATCTTTGAGTCCGCTAGGATTTTATTATTATTATGTTTAAATGAGATTTAACATTTAGTTTTCTTTCAGAGTACCGCTTGGCTAGGAGTACTAACAAGTGCTACAAGTTCCACTCAGTTCCACGAAATTTCTCCCGAGCCTTCCTCGCATGTACAGCGGAAGGCGGCCATCTTGCTATAATAAACAGTGACACCGAAGCTAAAGTACTTAGTTATCTCTTTTCTGAGCATCCTGTATGGTCTATGGTGGGAATGCCTTGGAAACACCTAGCTTTTATCGGTTTTCACAATTGGAACGAACATGGGGATTGGAGGACTATTCATGGTAATGTGTCTTTTCTTTTATATATTTTATGTGATGGTGTAGACTAAAGACTTCCCGACTCTTTTATCCTTCCCACGGAGATTCTGAGGCCCCATCGTGCTACGGAAAGCACGTTAAGCCGTCGGATCCAGCTGTCATTAGTAGATAATTTGACTATTATTCCGGTTGTCAGAAGCACGACAGTCTATCTACGAGTGCACGTTCACTCTTTACATTATACATGTTAAATAAAGGCGTGCAAACCATTCCGACATGATGGCCCTGATGCCTTCTAACGTGTCGTGGACCGCTCGAGTATCCCCACCACCGCTCTGATGCGCGTCGACAGTACAGTTCAGTGTGAACGCTGTCTGAACAAGTTATTTACAGCGATGCTTGTACAGAAGGCGGACGTTTATTCATAAGACCGTTATGATTCAATAAACTTCAAACGTTTTTACAAAAAAAACAACCGACTTCCAAAAGAACACTAAAATAACTGTTTTACAAATAAAAACCACCGAAATTCACAAGAATACACTTAAAAGTGTAAAATAATTTTAATTTCGGAAGTCGGTGGAAAAAAATTATTCTGTACAGTAAAATATACCGAATTATAGTTAATATAGAAAGCGATTCATAACTATATCCTTACGGATATAACTATATTATGGCTTTAACTATACGAACCATCTTAATGTATACTATATGGTCCTGTATTTTAGTTTTTGCCACCGACTTCCAAAATTAAAATTATTTTTCACTTGATCGAGACACGTTAGACTTGTCACTTGTCTTGTTCACGACATGTTGGAAGGAGTCGGTATCATCACGTCAAAATAGTGTGCATGCCTTCATACTAAATACATAATAAGTATATAACTCCGATATGCTTCTGATGATCTAGTCATGTATCACGAAACGACACAGCCCAGTGTAAAGCTGTCATAAATCTGCCATTACTGTTAACCATGTTCCCATAATATGTTTCCCTTTTCAGGACAAACGCTGGTGGAAGCTGGGTATAGCAAATTTGATAAAGGGGAGCCAAACAATGTACCACCAGGTCAATACTGTGGTGCTATGATTCGCTCTGGGGAACTAGACGATATGTTTTGTGATAAGCTAGCCGCTTTTATTTGTGAGAAAAGTCCAGAATATGATGCTGCTTGTTCTTTACCTGATGAAGAAACAGTAGGATATGCACAGTGAAAAATTTGTGATTTTAAAATAAATGTTTAAAATATTAACAAATGTTTTTTTTTTTGTAAACTAAATTTACTGTGTCACAGTAGAGCAAAATCTTCTTAAATATTCTTCCCGATATTCTGATTTTGCGTCACTTCGAACCACATTGCACACCTTCCGGTTCAACTCGCCAATGCTTTCTGGGTAGGCCTCGGCAACGACATTCATCTTCAGGCACTTATTGCGTGGAGACTTGCCCAGCGGTCGCCATGCTTGAAAATGACGTGTCCCGCTCAGTGCCATTTGAGATTAATTTAATTTACCCACGAGTTAATGATAAGGAATTAATTGATAACCTCTGTCTGATTTGGTTCTTACGGAAAATTGTATGTATTTGTTATTGGAAGTATTAGAATTGGAAATCGTAATGAATAAAATGCATTTTGTATCATTATTTCTTAATTGTATTTAGTTTCAAACAAGTAGATGACAACCGAGTAGTACAAAAATTCTTGAATATTCTTCAAGCTTTTTATCTGAATTTAAATTGCTTTCGCAATTTTACAAATTAACACGACACAGTTTAGAGCTTGGCATAATTTGCTGACAGACTTTTTGTTCGATTAAAACAACATGCCTTCTTCAGACTATTTCTCGTTCTTCTTCGGGCTTCTGTTCTAGAGACTAGTAACTTCAGGAATAATTATATCTGTAAAAGTAAAGACAAATCAAGCAAATATTAGGAAAACGAGTCTTAAAAGATCGTAAAAGCAGAAATATCTGCATAGTGCTCACTAAGGAATACGTACCAGGTCAATTATTATAATTTTTAATGGCGTAATTTGCACTATATTGATTGAGTTAGACCTTGGTGAGTAAGTATTTCTTGTTTAGGTTAGGTACCTCTTTTTATTTTTTTGGGTGGGAAATATTAAATAACTTCTCCCGCTCTGGGTGGAGGGGGAGGGCGTGTCAGACACTTACTGACTAAAACCCACCCGTGTTCCTTCCGTTGCCTTTCGGACTTTCCCGCAACCCCAGCAGGCATCGGTCCTAATCCTAACGGACCCCTTCATTTCTGCTGACATCTCTTTGAGGCGCGCGTGGAATACAACGCGCCGTCGACTCGGGCCTGGTCCTTATCGGATGGCGAGCTACCCATTGCTCACCGACCGCAAGCCCGCGCCTACGGTGGCTGGGAATCGGCATGCGATTCGCGACGCCCAGGGCGTCTCCTGCGGCGGCCAGGGGCGTGAGGGCGCGAAATTTGCCTCTCCCTCACGCGTTTTGCCTCCTCTTTCGCGAGCATTACTGCTTTGCAGAAGGAGGTGACGGTCTCCCATGCCCTCTCGCTCCGTACCATGGCCTGGACCAGGGCCGGACGCGAGAGATCCCCGCCACCGATCGCCTCCATGAGGACACGGCGATGCTCTGCCCAAGCCGGGCAGACCTCCACCGTATGCTCCACCGTGTCCTCCGGGCGATCCACGCAGTGATGACACCCGGGCGTTTCCCCCGCCTGATACGAAACAGGAACCCGAAACAACCATGTCCGGTGAGGACCTGCGTCAGGCGGAAGGTGAGGACGCCGTGGCGCCTCTCTAGCCACTCCTCAAAGAGGGTTAGGTACCCCTGGGTTTTAGTTTAATTCCCATGATTCAGGCAACAAATATCGGTAGTGTAACTAAATATCCGTACATAATGAAAACAAATATCCATATTTATTGCAACACTAAAGACTGGTAAAAAAAAAATGTTTATTGCAAAAAACATAAAATCGAATTAAAATAAATAGAAAAATGAAGTAAAAAGAAAAAATGCAAAACTACAAAAAGAAGGAGCATATTATCAATGATAACTATAATACTCAATTCTTTAACCTTGCGTCAATAGGTTTTCTGAGGCTTCATTTCTACAGCCCGAGAGTTCGTGTTTTGGTTTCAGTTGTCAAAAGATACGGATGTAGAATTAAAGCCTGGAAATAAAAATGTGTTAAATCATTCAATTATTATTAAGAGTTATTAGTGAATTATAAAATGTAATAATATATTTCTTTTTAAAATAGTGGTACGATAAGGTACGGTACCTATGAATTGAATGATGGACTTTAGTCAGTGATAAAAAATCTTGATTTTTCGGGTCTTACCTATGCAAGTCTGGTCAGGGTCCATCGTTTCGTCATCTTAAAACCAAGTGAGATACGCTCAAAAAAAAAATACGAGTCTACACAATCATGTCGTTAGACGATAATCTACACAAAATGTTTAACACACCTGCTTGCATATTATTCACTTTTGTAGTCCTTTATTGGGGAAAAAGTTAATATTAACGTCATTTCGTAAACTACCGAGATTGACAACATAGCACGTCTTGTGGAACATACTGCAAGTTGTTATTACTATTAAACTATTTCAGGAGACAATTTGAGAGGATATAGGTAATAAATTGTAAATCAAATTGTGAAGTATCAGAAATAATCTATGACACCCTGTAATGGCAGTTGTAATCGTACCACAGACTACGGTAGACTTAAAACAAACAAAATATGCACAGCACGACCGTCCGAGAATGACGTGCAAGCTTATTTATGCACCATTTCCCGTCATGGCGTTTTGAAGTGTTGTCGTGGAGGGAGTTGACAGTGGTGAGGGCACGCCGACAGTGTTGCCAGCGTTTTAGCGGGCCAGATAGATGTAACACTAGGTTTTACTTGTACGGTGCCATGCATGGGGTTGAAGATAACGACAGCATTCATCACTGTGCCCAGTGGGGTAATTGCGTACCTTATACACTTCCAATGGCAATGCTTTCTTATCAGTTCAACAATATTATTAAAAAAACAGAACCGTTAAGTCTGTTTGGTTCCGGTTAATCACCAACAAATCCCTATTCGGGATTCGCAGCTCAAGCGGCATTAAACTCTATTTCTACAATGAAATAAAGGCTAATCTGGTCTGTGGGCATTTTTACTCTATGGCCAGACGGATATTCTCGTCAACAACGCAACACTAGAAAAAAAAGTTGAAACTGACAGTTTTAGTACGTCAACGTTTAAAACGAGTAACGTCAAACGTTTGCTCACGAATATTGTAAACATTCTATAATATCCTTTGTCTAATCCTGTGCCGAAATCCATTAACGATAAGACGGTAGACGTAATAAAAAACTCGAGTGTTTTGTTTACATGAGTGCGGTCATAAATCTGTCACGGCGCGCGACGCTTCCGGCGCGCGGTATTTCACGGCCCCGGACGACTTAGAAACTAGTGTTAGTACTTACTCATCTACCAGAGAAACAACACGAACTATTTAGTACCACGCCAATGGCATGTATCAAATACGTTCGAGCAGACAAATTTTTCAAACATATGGAATGGAATAGATTAGCAAATTCTTTGGGAATCCTTTGAATTGTGAATGTGTCACGCAATTAAAACACAAAATGACAGATAAACAATCACAATCTGTCATCTTGTCTATTCTTCCGTCGACAAAACTCGTAGTAAACGCATTCCTATGGTTGTCATGCTACGCATGCTGAGGTCCCACATGGGTTTGGGTTTGTTAGCACCGCTGGTTAGATAAATAGGTACTGAACTATTTTATAACTAATTGTAAACACTGCACAAGCACATTAATTTCATAACCTATATTAGTTACATCATAATTTCTCGTTTGACATCCCAATCTGTCACATACACATTCCGTTCACCATAGACACCAAACGAGAAGTATATCATTATCTATTGCTTAACACGACTAACAAAATATATTCAACTACTACTTATTTACTATATTTACAACACACATTATATCTATAAACATATTAAATAATTCTAACAATTATTGACACTCCACACTAATCATAAAATGTACACATGTTTGGAGTAACGGAGCGTGCGTTCCTAATGCGAAATGGAACACTCATGACCTGCAGAAAATGATTCGCAGAGTTCAGCGACCTCAGTGTGATTTCTTAGCTCAAGTCAATCGCACGCTCTTTCTGCTCCAAGATCTAGACTTCCTCTAAGCCCTAGATCTCTCTAGCACATTGCTATAATTCGTGTTTTATCTGTTTCGTTTTGTACAACTTGTCCTTTGTCCACTTCATTGTGTTGTACCGTTGTATGTGTATTGAGGAAGTGTGCAGTAAAACAAATCAGTTAATTTAAACATCGTTTAATTGATCTGTTCCCTTAACTCTTCAGTATGTTATTAATGTTGAATAAACTGACAAGAAAATAGAGAGAAGTTTTAAAAAGTTCATAAAATGAACTTGACAAAAAGGAGTATGTTAGGATCGTAGCTGGTGGCGTTCTGTGTCTCTGCCTACCCGCACGGGAAGAAGTTGTCGTATGTATGTATGTATAAACTTAACGACGCTTTATTTCTAAAGGTACCGGCAGTTTTTTGACAAATTGGTTTTCGAAGGATTCATTTTTCTGTTTATCGTGCAAAGCGGAGAAGAATTTTCACAATTAGCAGTTTATGGTCGACAGGTGAGATATTTCCGAAAAAAACCTTTAAAATCATCAATACTAAACCATTTTGGACCCCAAGTTATAGGGACCAAAAATGTTGCAAATTTGCTTAAGTAGCCTAATAACAGATCAACTGTATGACCTGTTGTTATGCCGCTGACCTGTGCTGATAAAAGTTGGGAATTCCGATTGACCAAATCGGAACTCCTAAGTTTTATCAGCATTTCGTACTCGAGTATAAATATATCATGACGACAATAAATCAACACATAATATGTATCTCAGTCCTCGCAAGATGAAGCCTTGGTTCAAATATTTTGTGTTAATATTCTGCCTGAAGTTTATTGGTAAGAAAGCTTCTGTTATACTCGTAGTTTAAAAAGAAGTTCGCTGCGAGAATGTATTTATTATCTACATATATAATTAATAATTAACTTAAAACTTAATAATTATGTGAAGTTTTGAGCCTAATTGCACCATGAATCGTTAAATAGATTTATTTAGCGCTAAGCACATTTAAACAATTGACAGAAATATAACGATTTTATAGTTTCTATTAGTGCTAAACGTTTAAATAATTATTTGCAGCATCTTTCAACTCATAACATGTATAAGTATGCTACAATCTCATCTGGTATACGTTGTATTGTTTTGTGTTTATTTTTAGAGGGATCGCAGTCATTCAGATGTGACTACGAGTACAGTTCAGTAGCTGAAGGATGGTTCAAACACTTTGTTGTACCAGCGACTTGGTTCGATGCTCGGCTACGATGTGCACTGGAAGGTAAGAATTTTTATGTCCTTAAGTGACCGACTTCGGAGGAAGTGAGCTTGAAACCACCTTAGTGTCATTTATTAGTTTTTTAAGGTTAGTGAAGGAAGACATGCGGGGCCCCATGTTGGTTTATGATTGCCTTGTTATTCTTATTCTCAAAAGTGTGTCTACTGAAAGACCCCACTCTTTGCTTCGATCATCAGGTCAGTAAAAAAAGTTATTTAGTTTTCCGTTACGCATTTCAACAAAAAAATCCAGGGTATGGATTTCCAGTTAGAGTTAGAGAGTTGACAATAAATAGGCGGCCTAACCCGGGTGTATAGTACTTTCATCAACCAAATATTTTAAAATCCCATTAAAATCCCAATAGTCGGCGAGCCTACTGCCATTAAAAGCAAAGGCATAATGTGGATGTAAGAACTATACACCTTTATATATTCCTTTAAAGAATAACGACTTTATGTATATTTTGTTATCAGGTGCTGTATTAGCTTCTCCTACTACACCAGAAATAAAAGAAGAAATGACAAACATCACAAACTCTTTTGCAACTCCGCCGCAATATGAAGTCTTCACTGGTATTCACGCCACTTTCTCAAAAGGAGCTTATCATACTATTGAAGGTTAGTCGATGAGTATGTTTCTTAAGCCTACATTTTGTTCCACTGCTGGGCAAAGGCCTGCCCAGTCCCCCGCTCATAATACCATTTTCCCATTTCAATCCTATTTTTTTGAATAATTCAGATTTATAAATTACAGGTACACCGCTTTCGAATATTCTTCACACTTGGGCGCCAAATGAACCAGATAACAAGGAAAATAAAGAAAGTTGCCTGACCTTGAATAGTGATGGAGAGTTAGCAGATCTTTCCTGTGAAGAAACTCGACCTTTTATCTGTTACCGTCGTCGTGCAAGCACTGATGTAAAAGTCAATGAGTGTGGCACTGTCGATCCAGGTAAATATACCAACATGGTAGTCTTCAGAATTTGGTAAAGTAGGTTTTACAGCTATAAATACTTGAACAATGAACACCTTGTTTCCACCCAGGGGAGAATCAAATCTTTCCAGTAGTAAAACTTCCGTTTAAAAATCAGTCCTGTTTACAACCATAGAAACCTATAAGAAGTCTATGGTCTTAACATAACATGGTAAATCTCCCAATATTGTGCATACAAACTTACATAATATGCAGTTGGAATGAGTGGTAGAACATGTTTTTCAACTACAATGTTATGAAGTTTGTCCTGGTCGCTGTATCACTTGAGTGAAGTTAAGACGAAACCCTCAGGGTGCGAATCCTGTTTTAGTAGAGTCACACTTGTCCGGTTTAAGTGGATGAATGAACGCCTGCATTCCTACATAGTGCCTACTACCTAATGGCACAATACTGATGCACTGATTCTTACAGAATATTTCTGACGAACAGCATTCTGACAATCACTAAAATAATAAAACAGTAGAATGTAAACACACGCGATTTCTCATAATAGTCACGTATCCATAGATTTTCTTATTACAACCATAGATGACAGAAGAGACCTAAACATCATGTTTTTCTGTGTAAGTTCTACGAACTATCATAGAATAGTTATACCTATAACATAATGAAAAACAAAGAATCACAAAATGACAATAGTTGGGAATTGAACTCACAACCACTTAAATAGTCGTTCTTATACAGCGTGTATCGAAAATGTGTGGTCATATACAAGAGTGTGGTACAGACCATCGAAATTAACAACTTTCTCCATGGGACCAAAATAGCAATCTTGATAAAATATCAACTTGTCCCATACAAAACTTCGATACAATGTGTCGGACAGATAATATTTATAAACTATAGAAGAATGCAATATTGCTCATTCCCCATAGCTAACAGCGTGTTAATTTATAGCCTACAGATATGTATTTATTTATTTATTATTAACTCATCATCACTATCATTACAGGAATTTCCTACTTCAATAGTGTGGCCATAATTACAGTTTTATTATTTCTTATAACATATTCTGTACATCGTTGTTTTTGTGAACTCACTCAGAGAACAAGTAAAAAGATCTAGTCGTGGCCACCAGATACACCAGACACAAATGGACAAACAGACAAACATTCTAAAACTATATTTTTGGCATTAGAATCGTTCCCAGACCTCGTAGCATTTTTTTTTAATATTCAATGTACATCTTTGAGTCCGCTAGGATTTTATTATTATTATGTTTAAATGAGATTTAACATTTAGTTTTCTTTCAGAGTACCGCTTGGCTAGGAGTACTAACAAGTGCTACAAGTTCCACTCAGTTCCACGAAATTTCTCCCGAGCCTTCCTCGCATGTACAGCGGAAGGCGGCCATCTTGCTATAATAAACAGTGACACCGAAGCTAAAGTACTTAGTTATCTCTTTTCTGAGCATCCTGTATGGTCTATGGTGGGAATGCCTTGGAAACACCTAGCTTTTATCGGTTTTCACAATTGGAACGAACATGGGGATTGGAGGACTATTCATGGTAATGTGTCTTTTCTTTTATATATTTTATGTGATGGTGTAGACTAAAGACTTCCCGACTCTTTTATCCTTCCCACGGAGATTCTGAGGCCCCATCGTGCTACGGAAAGCACGTTAAGCCGTCGGATCCAGCTGTCATTAGTAGATAATTTGACTATTATTCCGGTTGTCAGAAGCACGACAGTCTATCTACGAGTGCACGTTCACTCTTTACATTATACATGTTAAATAAAGGCGTGCAAACCATTCCGACATGATGGCCCTGATGCCTTCTAACGTGTCGTGGACCGCTCGAGTATCCCCACCACCGCTCTGATGCGCGTCGACAGTACAGTTCAGTGTGAACGCTGTCTGAACAAGTTATTTACAGCGATGCTTGTACAGAAGGCGGACGTTTATTCATAAGACCGTTATGATTCAATAAACTTCAAACGTTTTTACAAAAAAAACAACCGACTTCCAAAAGAACACTAAAATAACTGTTTTACAAATAAAAACCACCGAAATTCACAAGAATACACTTAAAAGTGTAAAATAATTTTAATTTCGGAAGTCGGTGGAAAAAAATTATTCTGTACAGTAAAATATACCGAATTATAGTTAATATAGAAAGCGATTCATAACTATATCCTTACGGATATAACTATATTATGGTTTTAACTATACGAACCATCTTAATGTATACTATATGGTCCTGTATTTTAGTTTTTGCCACCGACTTCCAAAATTAAAATTATTTTTCACTTGATCGAGACACGTTAGACTTGTCACTTGTCTTGTTCACGACATGTTGGAAGGAGTCGGTATCATCACGTCAAAATAGTGTGCATGCCTTCATACTAAATACATAATAAGTATATAACTCCGATATGCTTCTGATGATCTAGTCATGTATCACGAAACGACACAGCCCAGTGTAAAGCTGTCATAAATCTGCCATTACTGTTAACCATGTTCCCATAATATGTTTCCCTTTTCAGGACAAACGCTGGTGGAAGCTGGGTATAGCAAATTTGATAAAGGGGAGCCAAACAATGTACCACCAGGTCAATACTGTGGTGCTATGATTCGCTCTGGGGAACTAGACGATATGTTTTGTGATAAGCTAGCCGCTTTTATTTGTGAGAAAAGTCCAGAATATGATGCTGCTTGTTCTTTACCTGATGAAGAAACAGTAGGATATGCACAGTGAAAAATTTGTGATTTTAAAATAAATGTTTAAAATATTAACAAATGTTTTTTTTTTTTGTAAGCTAAATTTACTGTGTCACAGTAGAGCAAAATCTTCTTAAATATTCTTCCCGATATTCTGATTTTGCGTCACTTCGAACCACATTGCACACCTTCCGGTTCAACTCGCCAATGCTTTCTGGGTAGGCCTCGGCAACGACATTCATCTTCAGGCACTTATTGCGTGGAGACTTGCCCAGCGGTCGCCATGCTTGAAAATGACGTGTCCCGCTCAGTGCCATTTGAGATTAATTTAATTTACCCACGAGTTAATGATAAGGAATGAATTGATAACCTCTGTCTGATTTGGTGCTTACGGAAAATTGTATGTATTTGTTATTGAAAGTATTAGAATTGGAAATCGTAATGAATAAAATGCATTTTGTATCATTATTTCTTAATTGTATTTAGTTTCAAACAAGTAGATGATAACCGAGTAGTACAACAATTCTTGAATATTCTTCAAGCTTTTTATCTGAATTTAAATTGCTTTCGCAATTTTACAAATTAACACGACACAGTTTAGAGCTTGGCATAATTTGCTGACAGACTTTTTGTTCGATTAAAACAACATGCCTTCTTCAGACTATTTCTCGTTCTTCTTCGGACTTCTGTCCTAGAGACTAGTAACTTCAGGAATAACTATATCTGTAAAAGTGAAGATAAATCAAGCAAATATTAGGAAAACGAGTCTTAAAAGATCGTAAAAGCAGAAATATCTACATAGTGCTCACTAAGGAATACGTATCAGCTCGATTATTATAGTTTTAAATGGCGTAATTTGCACTATATTGATTGAGTTAGACCTTGGTGAGGAAGTATTTCTTGTTTAGGTTAGGTTAGATTAAGAATAAAATAAAAAATAAAAAGGGGTACCTTTTTATTTTTTATTTTTTTTGGATGGGAAATATTAAATAACTTCTCACAACGCCCTCCCGCAACACGCCCTCCACCCAGAGCGGGACGGCGTGTAAGACTCTTACTGACTAAAACCCACCTGTGTTGCTTCCGTTGCCTGTACGTTGCCAGGGGCCACGGTATCCCTTTCGGACTTTCCCGCAACCCCGGCAGGCATCGGTACTATCGGACCCCTTCAGTTGCTGACATCTCTTTGAGCCTCAAAGAGATTGGGGATTACATTATTGATAAAATTGCTTGGCTTATTGCTGGTCCTGCTCCACAACCACAACTAATTGAATAACATTAAAAAAAAAAACCTGTTGGAGCTGCTGAAGATTGTAAGACCATCTTTGTATTGTATCAACTCAATCTCCTTTGTATTATATAATTGAATAGCACACGTGTGAGTACTATGTACTAAAGAGCTACCATTTACCGGGTAATATTAGGTCTTTACCTATGAAATTGCCGTTCTGCAGTACTGGCCATTTCAAATCAAAATAATTTTTGTTTGGCTAAGAATTCTAATTTTAAATTAATTTTATTTTAAAGACATGGATTTTTTTTTCCAAAAGTAGTCATTTGTTTATTGATTAGTGTTACATTTTCATCGCATTTCAATCTTTTTCGTCATCATGGATACGTTAAAAATTCGAGTAATTATGGAATAATTATGAGTACCGTCGTGGCAGCAACGCGGTACAAGCGGCACGCAACATCAACGACGTTTACGGAGCTAACACTACAAACCACCGCACCACCTGTTATTGGTTTGCTCGCTTCCGTTCTGGAAATTTCGACCTGAAAAATGAACCTCGCGGTCGTCCGAAGACTTTGGTCGACAATGACGAATTAAAGGCGATTGTGGAAGCTGATGATACACAATCTACGGCTGAATTAGCAGCAGCTTTCGACGTTAGCGTCAAAACAATATTGGTACATTTGCGTCAAATTGGCAAAGTAAAAAAGCTTGACAAATGGGTGCCCCACGAACTCAATGATCGCCAGCGCGAAGTACGCATCGAGACGTGCCTTGCACTGCTCAACAGATACACAAATGAAGGAATTTTGAACCGCATTGTTACCTGCGATGAAAAACAATTCTGTTTGATAACCGCAAGCGCTCAGCAAGTTGGTTGGATCCTGGTTCAGCACCTAAACAATGCCCTAAACGAAAACTTACCCCTAGAAAAGTGATGGTCACTGTTTGGTGGTCTAGGGCCGGTGTGATTCATCACAGCTTCTTACCAAACGGGGTGAGCATTACTGCAGATGTGTACTGTGAAGAACTGAACACAATGATGGAGAAGCTGGCACATCTCCAACCAGCATTGGTCAATCGCTCGTCTCCGCTGCTCCTGCACGACAACGCGCGACCTCATACTGCACAGCAGACGGTCTCCAAGTTGCAAGAACTGGGGTTGGAAGCTCTCCGTCATCCGGCCTACTCACCAGACCTTGCGCCTACAGACTACTACTTTTTCCAGAATTTGGATAACTTCTTGGCGGGAAAAAAATTCAATAGCCGAGAGGCAGTACAAAATGCCTTTGAAAAATTTGTTGCCTCCCGTCCAGCTGATTTCTTTAAGAAGGGCATCAATAAACTGCCACTGCGTTGGTAAAGATGCATTGATTGCATGGGTGATTACTTCGATTAATACAAATAAAAAATACATGAAAAAATCGTTTAAATTTTTTCATACAAAACGGCAATTTCATAGGTAAAGACCTATTATATCTTTCATTGACTTGAATGTGCCCTGGCGGCTGTGAGTATGTCATTTTCACTCAGATGTCTTGCTGATGGTGGCGAGTGTGTTGGATCATTTAGCTCCCTTTATTTTTTTTTATTTTTTTTTTGGGTGGGAAATTATCAAATAACTTCTCCCGCTCTGGGTGGAGCGGTCAGACTCTTACTGACTAAAACCCACCCGTGTTCCTTCCGTTGCCTGTACGTTGCCAGGGGCCATGGTATCCCTTTCGGACTTTCCCGCAACCCCGGCAGACATCGGTCCTAATCCTAACGGACCCCTTCACTTCTGCTGACATATCTTAGAGGCGCGCGTGGAACACAACGCGCCCTCGACTCGGGCCTGGTTCTTATCGGATGGCGAGCTACCCATTGCTCACCAACCGCAAGCCCGCGCCTACGGTGGCCGGGAATCGGCCTGCGATTCACGACGCCCAGGGCGTCTCCTGCGGCGGCCAGGGGCGTGAGGGCGCGAAATTTGCCTCTCCCTCACGCGTTTTGCCTCCTCCTTCGCGAGCATTACTGCTTTGCAGAAGGAAGTGACGGTCTCCCATGCCCTCTCGCTCCGTACCATGGCCTGGACCAGGGCCGGACGCGAGAGATCCCCGCCACCGATCGCCTCCATGCGGACACGGCGATGCTCTGCCCAAGCCGGGCAGACCTCCACCGTATGCTCCACCGTGTCCTCCGGGCGATCCACGCAGTGATGACACCCGGGCGTTTCCCCCGTCTGATACGAAACAGGAACCTCCCGAAACAACCATGTCCGGTGAGGACCTGCGTCAGGCGGAAGGTGAGGACGCCGTGGCGCCTCTCTAGCCACTCCTCAAAGAGGGTTAGGTACCCCTGGGTTTTAGTTTAATTCCCATGATTCAGGCAACAAATATCGGTAGTGTAACTAAATATCCGTACATAATGAAAACAAATATCCATATTTATTGCAACACTAAAGACTTGTAAAAAAAAATAAAAAAAATGTTTATTGCAAAAAACATAAAATCAAATTAAAATAAACAGAAAAATAAACTACAAAAAGAAGGAGCACATCAATGATAACTATAATACTCAATTCTTTAACCTTGCGTCAATAGGTTTTCTGAGGCTTCATTTCTACAGCCCGAGAGTTCGTGTTTCATAATCATAATCATTTATTTGCGTACCATAATGTGTATAAAAGATGTTACATGAAGCTTAAAGCTAAAGTACAGTTATGGACCCTGTTAGGGCACAGCAAAATAGTATTTATTGTCTTAACATTAAAGATAAAATTAAATAAAATCAAGCAATCAGCAATAACAATAATAATCATAAAATAACATAACAGGTAGGTAATCAGATAAAAATGTAGGTGTTGTGTGTGTTGTGTAAAGATGTGAATTCAAATGTCAAAATTTACTGTCTTATCGTCTAAGAATTCCTTTAAAGTATAATACGATTTTATTGTTAGATATTTTTGGAGACTGTTTTTAAATTTATTTTCGTACTCTATATCCTTAATTGAATCTGGAAGCTTGTTATATATTTTTACACACATGGCTAAAGGTCCTGAATGGAACATAGTTAATTTTGAACTTGGTAAAGCTAGTTCATGTTGGTTTTGGCGTCTAATACTGCGATGTTGTGGGCGAAGGTCTTTAGTGAGTGGGAACAGTGACTGGTGTTTTCTTACAAATTTGCTAACTTCAAAAATGTAGATACTAGTTAGTGTAAGAACTTTGAATTTTACGAAGAATGGCTTGCAGCTTACTGTGTTATCTATATTGGCAAGAATACGTATACATCTCTTTTGTAGAATAAAAAGTCTATCTTTGTCTACACTGTTTCCCCAGACCACGATTCCATAATTGAGCCAGGAGTATGCGTAGGCATAGTATGCTGTTAGAGCAGTTTTAAAATCGGTAGCTCTTTTAAGCTCCTCCAGGGCATATATAAAGCTGGCTAGTCTATTTGCCAATGTGTCTATATGAGATTTCCAATTTATATTAGTGTCTATACTCAGACCTAACAGTTTAAACTCGTTTATGCATTGCAGCTTTATATTGTTGTATGAGTAGTTTATATCTAATTTGCGTTTTTGGTATGGTCTATATTGCATTAGCTTTGTTTTGTTAAAATTTAATTCTAAGTTGTGATCTTTTAACCATGCTATTATTTTAGAGAGCTTCTCGTCTAGACTTAAGTTTAAGTTTTCTGTATTGGTGTTAGGAAAAATGATAGAGATATCGTCAGCAAATAAAATACTTTGAGCGTCAATTTCTTTAGGGAGGTCATTAATATAAATTAGGAATAATAAGCATCCCAGCACGCTGCCTTGTGGTATAGACATTGTTATTTTTGCTTTATTGGATCTTACGCGTGTTATTTGGCCAGTATGTGTGTCGCTATATTCTACCTCTACGAATTGTTCCCTATTTTCTAGGTACGAGCAGAACCACTTGTGTGCTGTACCTCTAACACCTATTGCATATAATTTATTAAGTAAAATTTCATATGAAACTCTGTCGTAGGCTTTGCTCATATCCAGTAAAATACCTACTGCATAATGTTTGTTATTGATTATATTTAAAGCTTCCTGGATATACTTAAATATTGCTAATGTTGTGGATCTGTTTCTCCTGAACCCATTCTGGCTATCGTTGAATATTTTATATCTTTCGCAATAAGAATAAAGTCTTTTTGACATCGCAGTCTCCAATATTTTTGAGAAGGTCGGTAGCAAGGCTATCGGCCGATAATTACTTGTGTCAGTCTTGTCTCCCTTTTTATAAATCGGTTTTACTATCGATACTTTCAGCAGGTCAGGGACTGAGCCTTCATCTAGGGACTGATTTATTAAATAAGTTAGCGGTAACGTTAATTCTTCAGCGCATATTTTTATAAGTATAGGCGGTAACTCGTCATGACCATAACTTCGCTTGTTTTTCAATTTTTTTATAATAAACTTTATTTCGTTAGGGTCAACAGGTCTTAGGTAAATGGAGTTTACGCTTTGGGAGGAGGTAGGACGGCCAGTCGGACAAGCGTTCCCATTTGCGGTATCCGTTTTTCCTACTGATACAAAATAATCATTAAAAGCGTTGGCAATGGTAGTCGCGTTTTCTGTCAGGTTTTTTTTTTTTGGTTTCAGTTGTCAAAACATACGGATGTAGAATTAAAGCCTGGAAATAAAAATTTGTTAAATCATTCAATTATTATTAAGAGTTATTAGTGAATTATAAAATGTAATAATATATTTCTTTTTAAAATAGCGGTACGATAAGGTACGGTACCTATGAATTGAATTATGGACTTTAGTCAGTGATAAAAAAATCTTGATTTTTTGGTTCTTACCTATGCAAGTCTGGTCAGGGTCCATCGTTTCGTCATCTTAAAACCACGTGAGATACGCTCTAAAATAAATACTAGGCTACACATGTCGTTACACGATAATCTACACAAAATGTTTAACACACCTGCTTGCATATTATTCACTTTTGTAGTCCTTTATCTCGGTCTTGGGGAAAAAGTTAATATTAACGTCATTTCGTAAACTACCGAGATTGACAACATAACACGTCTTGGAACATACTGCAAGTTGTTATTACTATTAAACTATTTCAGGAGACAATTTGAGAGGATATAGGTAATAAATTGTAAATCAAATTGTGAAGTATCAGAAATAATCTATGACACCCTGTAATGGCAGTTGTAATCGTACCACAGACTACGGTAGACTTACAACAAACAAATATGCACAGCACGACCGTCCGAGAATGACGTGCAAGCTTATTTATGCACCATTTCCCGTCATGGCGTCTTGAAGTGTTGTTGTGGAGGGACTTGACAGTGGTGAGGGCACGCCGACAGTGTTGCCAGCGTTTTAGCGGGCCAGATAGATGTAACACTAGGTTTTACTTGTACGGTGCCATGCATGGGGTTGAAGATAACGACAGCATTCATCACTGTGCCCAGTGGGGTAATTGCGTACCTTATACACTTCCAATGGCAATGCTTTTTTGTCAGTTCAACAATATTATTAAAAAAACAGAACCGTTAAGTCTATTTGGTTAATAAACACACGACTTAGAAACTAGTGTTAGTACTTACTCATCTACCAGAGAAACAACACGAACTATTTAGTACCACGCCAATGGCATGTATCAAATACGTTCGAGCAGACAAATTTTTCAAACATATGGAATGGAATAGATTAGCAAATTCTTTGGGAATCCTTTGAATTGTGAATGTGTCACGCAATTAAAACACAAAATGACAGATAAACAATCACAATCTGTCATCTTGTCTATTCTTCCGTCGACAAAACTCGTAGTAAACGCATTCCTATGGTTGTCATGCTACGCATGCTGAGGTCCCACATGGGTTTGGGTTTGTTAGCACCGCTGGTTAGATAAATAGGTACTGAACTATTTTATAACTAATTGTAAACACTGCACAAGCACATTAATTTCATAACCTATATTAGTTACATCATAATTTCTCGTTTGACATCCCAATCTGTCACATACACATTCCGTTCACCATAGACACCAAACGAGAAGTATATCATTATCTATTGCTTAACACGACTAACAAAATATATTCAACTACTACTTATTTACTATATTTACAACACACATTATATCTATAAACATATTAAATAATTCTAACAATTATTGACACTCCACACTAATCATAAAATGTACACATGTTTGGAGTAACGGAGCGTGCGTTCCTAATGCGAAATGGAACACTCATGACCTGCAGAAAATGATTCGCAGAGTTCAGCGACCTCAGTGTGATTTCTTAGCTCAAGTCAATCGCACGCTCTTTCTGCTCCAAGATCTAGACTTCCTCTAAGCCCTAGATCTCTCTAGCACATTGCTATAATTCGTGTTTTATCTGTTTCGTTTTGTACAACTTGTCCTTTGTCCACTTCATTGTGTTGTACCGTTGTATGTGTATTGAGGAAGTGTGCAGTAAAACAAATCAGTTAATTTAAACATCGTTTAATTGATCTGTTCCCTTAACTCTTCAGTATGTTATTAATGTTGAATAAACTGACAAGAAAATAGAGAGAAGTTTTAAAAAGTTCATAAAATGAACTTGACAAAAAGGAGTATGTTAGGATCGTAGCTGGTGGCGTTCTGTGTCTCTGCCTACCCGCACGGGAAGAAGTTGTCGTATGTATGTATGTATAAACTTAACGACGCTTTATTTCTAAAGGTACCGGCAGTTTTTTGACAAATTGGTTTTCGAAGGATTCATTTTTCTGTTTATCGTGCAAAGCGGAGAAGAATTTTCACAATTAGCAGTTTATGGTCGACAGGTGAGATATTTCCGAAAAAAACCTTTAAAATCATCAATACTAAACCATTTTGGACCCCAAGTTATAGGGACCAAAAATGTTGCAAATTTGCTTAAGTAGCCTAATAACAGATCAACTGTATGACCTGTTGTTATGCCGCTGACCTGTGCTGATAAAAGTTGGGAATTCCGATTGACCAAATCGGAACTCCTAAGTTTTATCAGCATTTCGTACTCGAGTATAAATATATCATGACGACAATAAATCAACACATAATATGTATCTCAGTCCTCGCAAGATGAAGCCTTGGTTCAAATATTTTGTGTTAATATTCTGCCTGAAGTTTATTGGTAAGAAAGCTTCTGTTATACTCGTAGTTTAAAAAGAAGTTCGCTGCGAGAATGTATTTATTATCTACATATATAATTAATAATTAACTTAAAACTTAATAATTATGTGAAGTTTTGAGCCTAATTGCACCATGAATCGTTAAATAGATTTATTTAGCGCTAAGCACATTTAAACAATTGACAGAAATATAACGATTTTATAGTTTCTATTAGTGCTAAACGTTTAAATAATTATTTGCAGCATCTTTCAACTCATAACATGTATAAGTATGCTACAATCTCATCTGGTATACGTTGTATTGTTTTGTGTTTATTTTTAGAGGGATCGCAGTCATTCAGATGTGACTACGAGTACAGTTCAGTAGCTGAAGGATGGTTCAAACACTTTGTTGTACCAGCGACTTGGTTCGATGCTCGGCTACGATGTGCACTGGAAGGTAAGAATTTTTATGTCCTTAAGTGACCGACTTCGGAGGAAGTGAGCTTGAAACCACCTTAGTGTCATTTATTAGTTTTTTAAGGTTAGTGAAGGAAGACATGCGGGGCCCCATGTTGGTTTATGATTGCCTTGTTATTCTTATTCTCAAAAGTGTGTCTACTGAAAGACCCCACTCTTTGCTTCGATCATCAGGTCAGTAAAAAAAGTTATTTAGTTTTCCGTTACGCATTTCAACAAAAAAATCCAGGGTATGGATTTCCAGTTAGAGTTAGAGAGTTGACAATAAATAGGCGGCCTAACCCGGGTGTATAGTACTTTCATCAACCAAATATTTTAAAATCCCATTAAAATCCCAATAGTCGGCGAGCCTACTGCCATTAAAAGCAAAGGCATAATGTGGATGTAAGAACTATACACCTTTATATATTCCTTTAAAGAATAACGACTTTATGTATATTTTGTTATCAGGTGCTGTATTAGCTTCTCCTACTACACCAGAAATAAAAGAAGAAATGACAAACATCACAAACTCTTTTGCAACTCCGCCGCAATATGAAGTCTTCACTGGTATTCACGCCACTTTCTCAAAAGGAGCTTATCATACTATTGAAGGTTAGTCGATGAGTATGTTTCTTAAGCCTACATTTTGTTCCACTGCTGGGCAAAGGCCTGCCCAGTCCCCCGCTCATAATACCATTTTCCCATTTCAATCCTATTTTTTTGAATAATTCAGATTTATAAATTACAGGTACACCGCTTTCGAATATTCTTCACACTTGGGCGCCAAATGAACCAGATAACAAGGAAAATAAAGAAAGTTGCCTGACCTTGAATAGTGATGGAGAGTTAGCAGATCTTTCCTGTGAAGAAACTCGACCTTTTATCTGTTACCGTCGTCGTGCAAGCACTGATGTAAAAGTCAATGAGTGTGGCACTGTCGATCCAGGTAAATATACCAACATGGTAGTCTTCAGAATTTGGTAAAGTAGGTTTTACAGCTATAAATACTTGAACAATGAACACCTTGTTTCCACCCAGGGGAGAATCAAATCTTTCCAGTAGTAAAACTTCCGTTTAAAAATCAGTCCTGTTTACAACCATAGAAACCTATAAGAAGTCTATGGTCTTAACATAACATGGTAAATCTCCCAATATTGTGCATACAAACTTACATAATATGCAGTTGGAATGAGTGGTAGAACATGTTTTTCAACTACAATGTTATGAAGTTTGTCCTGGTCGCTGTATCACTTGAGTGAAGTTAAGACGAAACCCTCAGGGTGCGAATCCTGTTTTAGTAGAGTCACACTTGTCCGGTTTAAGTGGATGAATGAACGCCTGCATTCCTACATAGTGCCTACTACCTAATGGCACAATACTGATGCACTGATTCTTACAGAATATTTCTGACGAACAGCATTCTGACAATCACTAAAATAATAAAACAGTAGAATGTAAACACACGCGATTTCTCATAATAGTCACGTATCCATAGATTTTCTTATTACAACCATAGATGACAGAAGAGACCTAAACATCATGTTTTTCTGTGTAAGTTCTACGAACTATCATAGAATAGTTATACCTATAACATAATGAAAAACAAAGAATCACAAAATGACAATAGTTGGGAATTGAACTCACAACCACTTAAATAGTCGTTCTTATACAGCGTGTATCGAAAATGTGTGGTCATATACAAGAGTGTGGTACAGACCATCGAAATTAACAACTTTCTCCATGGGACCAAAATAGCAATCTTGATAAAATATCAACTTGTCCCATACAAAACTTCGATACAATGTGTCGGACAGATAATATTTATAAACTATAGAAGAATGCAATATTGCTCATTCCCCATAGCTAACAGCGTGTTAATTTATAGCCTACAGATATGTATTTATTTATTTATTATTAACTCATCATCACTATCATTACAGGAATTTCCTACTTCAATAGTGTGGCCATAATTACAGTTTTATTATTTCTTATAACATATTCTGTACATCGTTGTTTTTGTGAACTCACTCAGAGAACAAGTAAAAAGATCTAGTCGTGGCCACCAGATACACCAGACACAAATGGACAAACAGACAAACATTCTAAAACTATATTTTTGGCATTAGAATCGTTCCCAGACCTCGTAGCATTTTTTTTTAATATTCAATGTACATCTTTGAGTCCGCTAGGATTTTATTATTATTATGTTTAAATGAGATTTAACATTTAGTTTTCTTTCAGAGTACCGCTTGGCTAGGAGTACTAACAAGTGCTACAAGTTCCACTCAGTTCCACGAAATTTCTCCCGAGCCTTCCTCGCATGTACAGCGGAAGGCGGCCATCTTGCTATAATAAACAGTGACACCGAAGCTAAAGTACTTAGTTATCTCTTTTCTGAGCATCCTGTATGGTCTATGGTGGGAATGCCTTGGAAACACCTAGCTTTTATCGGTTTTCACAATTGGAACGAACATGGGGATTGGAGGACTATTCATGGTAATGTGTCTTTTCTTTTATATATTTTATGTGATGGTGTAGACTAAAGACTTCCCGACTCTTTTATCCTTCCCACGGAGATTCTGAGGCCCCATCGTGCTACGGAAAGCACGTTAAGCCGTCGGATCCAGCTGTCATTAGTAGATAATTTGACTATTATTCCGGTTGTCAGAAGCACGACAGTCTATCTACGAGTGCACGTTCACTCTTTACATTATACATGTTAAATAAAGGCGTGCAAACCATTCCGACATGATGGCCCTGATGCCTTCTAACGTGTCGTGGACCGCTCGAGTATCCCCACCACCGCTCTGATGCGCGTCGACAGTACAGTTCAGTGTGAACGCTGTCTGAACAAGTTATTTACAGCGATGCTTGTACAGAAGGCGGACGTTTATTCATAAGACCGTTATGATTCAATAAACTTCAAACGTTTTTACAAAAAAAACAACCGACTTCCAAAAGAACACTAAAATAACTGTTTTACAAATAAAAACCACCGAAATTCACAAGAATACACTTAAAAGTGTAAAATAATTTTAATTTCGGAAGTCGGTGGAAAAAAATTATTCTGTACAGTAAAATATACCGAATTATAGTTAATATAGAAAGCGATTCATAACTATATCCTTACGGATATAACTATATTATGGCTTTAACTATACGAACCATCTTAATGTATACTATATGGTCCTGTATTTTAGTTTTTGCCACCGACTTCCAAAATTAAAATTATTTTTCACTTGATCGAGACACGTTAGACTTGTCACTTGTCTTGTTCACGACATGTTGGAAGGAGTCGGTATCATCACGTCAAAATAGTGTGCATGCCTTCATACTAAATACATAATAAGTATATAACTCCGATATGCTTCTGATGATCTAGTCATGTATCACGAAACGACACAGCCCAGTGTAAAGCTGTCATAAATCTGCCATTACTGTTAACCATGTTCCCATAATATGTTTCCCTTTTCAGGACAAACGCTGGTGGAAGCTGGGTATAGCAAATTTGATAAAGGGGAGCCAAACAATGTACCACCAGGTCAATACTGTGGTGCTATGATTCGCTCTGGGGAACTAGACGATATGTTTTGTGATAAGCTAGCCGCTTTTATTTGTGAGAAAAGTCCAGAATATGATGCTGCTTGTTCTTTACCTGATGAAGAAACAGTAGGATATGCACAGTGAAAAATTTGTGATTTTAAAATAAATGTTTAAAATATTAACAAATGTTTTTTTTTTTTGTAAGCTAAATTTACTGTGTCACAGTAGAGCAAAATCTTCTTAAATATTCTTCCCGATATTCTGATTTTGCGTCACTTCGAACCACATTGCACACCTTCCGGTTCAACTCGCCAATGCTTTCTGGGTAGGCCTCGGCAACGACATTCATCTTCAGGCACTTATTGCGTGGAGACTTGCCCAGCGGTCGCCATGCTTGAAAATGACGTGTCCCGCTCAGTGCCATTTGAGATTAATTTAATTTACCCACGAGTTAATGATAAGGAATGAATTGATAACCTCTGTCTGATTTGGTGCTTACGGAAAATTGTATGTATTTGTTATTGAAAGTATTAGAATTGGAAATCGTAATGAATAAAATGCATTTTGTATCATTATTTCTTAATTGTATTTAGTTTCAAACAAGTAGATGATAACCGAGTAGTACAACAATTCTTGAATATTCTTCAAGCTTTTTATCTGAATTTAAATTGCTTTCGCAATTTTACAAATTAACACGACACAGTTTAGAGCTTGGCATAATTTGCTGACAGACTTTTTGTTCGATTAAAACAACATGCCTTCTTCAGACTATTTCTCGTTCTTCTTCGGACTTCTGTCCTAGAGACTAGTAACTTCAGGAATAACTATATCTGTAAAAGTGAAGATAAATCAAGCAAATATTAGGAAAACGAGTCTTAAAAGATCGTAAAAGCAGAAATATCTACATAGTGCTCACTAAGGAATACGTATCAGCTCGATTATTATAGTTTTAAATGGCGTAATTTGCACTATATTGATTGAGTTAGACCTTGGTGAGGAAGTATTTCTTGTTTAGGTTAGGTTAGATTAAGAATAAAATAAAAAATAAAAAGGGGTACCTTTTTATTTTTTATTTTTTTTGGATGGGAAATATTAAATAACTTCTCACAACGCCCTCCCGCAACACGCCCTCCACCCAGAGCGGGACGGCGTGTAAGACTCTTACTGACTAAAACCCACCTGTGTTGCTTCCGTTGCCTGTACGTTGCCAGGGGCCACGGTATCCCTTTCGGACTTTCCCGCAACCCCGGCAGGCATCGGTACTATCGGACCCCTTCAGTTGCTGACATCTCTTTGAGCCTCAAAGAGATTGGGGATTACATTATTGATAAAATTGCTTGGCTTATTGCTGGTCCTGCTCCACAACCACAACTAATTGAATAACATTAAAAAAAAAAACCTGTTGGAGCTGCTGAAGATTGTAAGACCATCTTTGTATTGTATCAACTCAATCTCCTTTGTATTATATAATTGAATAGCACACGTGTGAGTACTATGTACTAAAGAGCTACCATTTACCGGGTAATATTAGGTCTTTACCTATGAAATTGCCGTTCTGCAGTACTGGCCATTTCAAATCAAAATAATTTTTGTTTGGCTAAGAATTCTAATTTCAAATTAATTTTATTTTAAAGACATGGATTTTTTTTTCCAAAAGTAGTCATTTGTTTATTGATTAGTGTTACATTTTCATCGCATTTCAATCTTTTTCGTCATCATGGATACGTTAAAAATTCGAGTAATTATGGAATAATTATGAGTACCGTCGTGGCAGCAACGCGGTACAAGCGGCACGCAACATCAACGACGTTTACGGAGCTAACACTACAAACCACCGCACCACCTGTTATTGGTTTGCTCGCTTCCGTTCTGGAAATTTCGACCTGAAAAATGAACCTCGCGGTCGTCCGAAGACTTTGGTCGACAATGACGAATTAAAGGCGATTGTGGAAGCTGATGATACACAATCTACGGCTGAATTAGCAGCAGCTTTCGACGTTAGCGTCAAAACAATATTGGTACATTTGCGTCAAATTGGCAAAGTAAAAAAGCTTGACAAATGGGTGCCCCACGAACTCAATGATCGCCAGCGCGAAGTACGCATCGAGACGTGCCTTGCACTGCTCAACAGATACACAAATGAAGGAATTTTGAACCGCATTGTTACCTGCGATGAAAAACAATTCTGTTTGATAACCGCAAGCGCTCAGCAAGTTGGTTGGATCCTGGTTCAGCACCTAAACAATGCCCTAAACGAAAACTTACCCCTAGAAAAGTGATGGTCACTGTTTGGTGGTCTAGGGCCGGTGTGATTCATCACAGCTTCTTACCAAACGGGGTGAGCATTACTGCAGATGTGTACTGTGAAGAACTGAACACAATGATGGAGAAGCTGGCACATCTCCAACCAGCATTGGTCAATCGCTCGTCTCCGCTGCTCCTGCACGACAACGCGCGACCTCATACTGCACAGCAGACGGTCTCCAAGTTGCAAGAACTGGGGTTGGAAGCTCTCCGTCATCCGGCCTACTCACCAGACCTTGCGCCTACAGACTACTACTTTTTCCAGAATTTGGATAACTTCTTGGCGGGAAAAAAATTCAATAGCCGAGAGGCAGTACAAAATGCCTTTGAAAAATTTGTTGCCTCCCGTCCAGCTGATTTCTTTAAGAAGGGCATCAATAAACTGCCACTGCGTTGGTAAAGATGCATTGATTGCATGGGTGATTACTTCGATTAATACAAATAAAAAATACATGAAAAAATCGTTTAAATTTTTTCATACAAAACGGCAATTTCATAGGTAAAGACCTATTATATCTTTCATTGACTTGAATGTGCCCTGGCGGCTGTGAGTATGTCATTTTCACTCAGATGTCTTGCTGATGGTGGCGAGTGTGTTGGATCATTTAGCTCCCTTTATTTTTTTTTATTTTTTTTTTGGGTGGGAAATTATCAAATAACTTCTCCCGCTCTGGGTGGAGCGGTCAGACTCTTACTGACTAAAACCCACCCGTGTTCCTTCCGTTGCCTGTACGTTGCCAGGGGCCATGGTATCCCTTTCGGACTTTCCCGCAACCCCGGCAGACATCGGTCCTAATCCTAACGGACCCCTTCACTTCTGCTGACATATCTTAGAGGCGCGCGTGGAACACAACGCGCCCTCGACTCGGGCCTGGTTCTTATCGGATGGCGAGCTACCCATTGCTCACCAACCGCAAGCCCGCGCCTACGGTGGCCGGGAATCGGCCTGCGATTCACGACGCCCAGGGCGTCTCCTGCGGCGGCCAGGGGCGTGAGGGCGCGAAATTTGCCTCTCCCTCACGCGTTTTGCCTCCTCCTTCGCGAGCATTACTGCTTTGCAGAAGGAAGTGACGGTCTCCCATGCCCTCTCGCTCCGTACCATGGCCTGGACCAGGGCCGGACGCGAGAGATCCCCGCCACCGATCGCCTCCATGCGGACACGGCGATGCTCTGCCCAAGCCGGGCAGACCTCCACCGTATGCTCCACCGTGTCCTCCGGGCGATCCACGCAGTGATGACACCCGGGCGTTTCCCCCGTCTGATACGAAACAGGAACCTCCCGAAACAACCATGTCCGGTGAGGACCTGCGTCAGGCGGAAGGTGAGGACGCCGTGGCGCCTCTCTAGCCACTCCTCAAAGAGGGTTAGGTACCCCTGGGTTTTAGTTTAATTCCCATGATTCAGGCAACAAATATCGGTAGTGTAACTAAATATCCGTACATAATGAAAACAAATATCCATATTTATTGCAACACTAAAGACTTGTAAAAAAAAATAAAAAAAATGTTTATTGCAAAAAACATAAAATCAAATTAAAATAAACAGAAAAATAAACTACAAAAAGAAGGAGCACATCAATGATAACTATAATACTCAATTCTTTAACCTTGCGTCAATAGGTTTTCTGAGGCTTCATTTCTACAGCCCGAGAGTTCGTGTTTCATAATCATAATCATTTATTTGCGTACCATAATGTGTATAAAAGATGTTACATGAAGCTTAAAGCTAAAGTACAGTTATGGACCCTGTTAGGGCACAGCAAAATAGTATTTATTGTCTTAACATTAAAGATAAAATTAAATAAAATCAAGCAATCAGCAATAACAATAATAATCATAAAATAACATAACAGGTAGGTAATCAGATAAAAATGTAGGTGTTGTGTGTGTTGTGTAAAGATGTGAATTCAAATGTCAAAATTTACTGTCTTATCGTCTAAGAATTCCTTTAAAGTATAATACGATTTTATTGTTAGATATTTTTGGAGACTGTTTTTAAATTTATTTTCGTACTCTATATCCTTAATTGAATCTGGAAGCTTGTTATATATTTTTACACACATGGCTAAAGGTCCTGAATGGAACATAGTTAATTTTGAACTTGGTAAAGCTAGTTCATGTTGGTTTTGGCGTCTAATACTGCGATGTTGTGGGCGAAGGTCTTTAGTGAGTGGGAACAGTGACTGGTGTTTTCTTACAAATTTGCTAACTTCAAAAATGTAGATACTAGTTAGTGTAAGAACTTTGAATTTTACGAAGAATGGCTTGCAGCTTACTGTGTTATCTATATTGGCAAGAATACGTATACATCTCTTTTGTAGAATAAAAAGTCTATCTTTGTCTACACTGTTTCCCCAGACCACGATTCCATAATTGAGCCAGGAGTATGCGTAGGCATAGTATGCTGTTAGAGCAGTTTTAAAATCGGTAGCTCTTTTAAGCTCCTCCAGGGCATATATAAAGCTGGCTAGTCTATTTGCCAATGTGTCTATATGAGATTTCCAATTTATATTAGTGTCTATACTCAGACCTAACAGTTTAAACTCGTTTATGCATTGCAGCTTTATATTGTTGTATGAGTAGTTTATATCTAATTTGCGTTTTTGGTATGGTCTATATTGCATTAGCTTTGTTTTGTTAAAATTTAATTCTAAGTTGTGATCTTTTAACCATGCTATTATTTTAGAGAGCTTCTCGTCTAGACTTAAGTTTAAGTTTTCTGTATTGGTGTTAGGAAAAATGATAGAGATATCGTCAGCAAATAAAATACTTTGAGCGTCAATTTCTTTAGGGAGGTCATTAATATAAATTAGGAATAATAAGCATCCCAGCACGCTGCCTTGTGGTATAGACATTGTTATTTTTGCTTTATTGGATCTTACGCGTGTTATTTGGCCAGTATGTGTGTCGCTATATTCTACCTCTACGAATTGTTCCCTATTTTCTAGGTACGAGCAGAACCACTTGTGTGCTGTACCTCTAACACCTATTGCATATAATTTATTAAGTAAAATTTCATATGAAACTCTGTCGTAGGCTTTGCTCATATCCAGTAAAATACCTACTGCATAATGTTTGTTATTGATTATATTTAAAGCTTCCTGGATATACTTAAATATTGCTAATGTTGTGGATCTGTTTCTCCTGAACCCATTCTGGCTATCGTTGAATATTTTATATCTTTCGCAATAAGAATAAAGTCTTTTTGACATCGCAGTCTCCAATATTTTTGAGAAGGTCGGTAGCAAGGCTATCGGCCGATAATTACTTGTGTCAGTCTTGTCTCCCTTTTTATAAATCGGTTTTACTATCGATACTTTCAGCAGGTCAGGGACTGAGCCTTCATCTAGGGACTGATTTATTAAATAAGTTAGCGGTAACGTTAATTCTTCAGCGCATATTTTTATAAGTATAGGCGGTAACTCGTCATGACCATAACTTCGCTTGTTTTTCAATTTTTTTATAATAAACTTTATTTCGTTAGGGTCAACAGGTCTTAGGTAAATGGAGTTTACGCTTTGGGAGGAGGTAGGACGGCCAGTCGGACAAGCGTTCCCATTTGCGGTATCCGTTTTTCCTACTGATACAAAATAATCATTAAAAGCGTTGGCAATGGTAGTCGCGTTTTCTGTCAGGTTTTTTTTTTTTGGTTTCAGTTGTCAAAACATACGGATGTAGAATTAAAGCCTGGAAATAAAAATTTGTTAAATCATTCAATTATTATTAAGAGTTATTAGTGAATTATAAAATGTAATAATATATTTCTTTTTAAAATAGCGGTACGATAAGGTACGGTACCTATGAATTGAATTATGGACTTTAGTCAGTGATAAAAAAATCTTGATTTTTTGGTTCTTACCTATGCAAGTCTGGTCAGGGTCCATCGTTTCGTCATCTTAAAACCACGTGAGATACGCTCTAAAATAAATACTAGGCTACACATGTCGTTACACGATAATCTACACAAAATGTTTAACACACCTGCTTGCATATTATTCACTTTTGTAGTCCTTTATCTCGGTCTTGGGGAAAAAGTTAATATTAACGTCATTTCGTAAACTACCGAGATTGACAACATAACACGTCTTGGAACATACTGCAAGTTGTTATTACTATTAAACTATTTCAGGAGACAATTTGAGAGGATATAGGTAATAAATTGTAAATCAAATTGTGAAGTATCAGAAATAATCTATGACACCCTGTAATGGCAGTTGTAATCGTACCACAGACTACGGTAGACTTACAACAAACAAATATGCACAGCACGACCGTCCGAGAATGACGTGCAAGCTTATTTATGCACCATTTCCCGTCATGGCGTCTTGAAGTGTTGTTGTGGAGGGACTTGACAGTGGTGAGGGCACGCCGACAGTGTTGCCAGCGTTTTAGCGGGCCAGATAGATGTAACACTAGGTTTTACTTGTACGGTGCCATGCATGGGGTTGAAGATAACGACAGCATTCATCACTGTGCCCAGTGGGGTAATTGCGTACCTTATACACTTCCAATGGCAATGCTTTTTTGTCAGTTCAACAATATTATTAAAAAAACAGAACCGTTAAGTCTATTTGGTTAATAAACACACGACTTAGAAACTAGTGTTAGTACTTACTCATCTACCAGAGAAACAACACGAACTATTTAGTACCACGCCAATGGCATGTATCAAATACGTTCGAGCAGACAAATTTTTCAAACATATGGAATGGAATAGATTAGCAAATTCTTTGGGAATCCTTTGAATTGTGAATGTGTCACGCAATTAAAACACAAAATGACAGATAAACAATCACAATCTGTCATCTTGTCTATTCTTCCGTCGACAAAACTCGTAGTAAACGCATTCCTATGGTTGTCATGCTACGCGTGCTGAGGTCCCACATGGGTTTGGTATGTTATTAATTTTGAATAAACTGACAAGAAAATAGAGAGAAGTTTTAAAAAGTTCATAAAATGAACTTGACAAAAAGGAGTATGTTAGGATCGTAGCTGGTGGCGTTCTGTGTCTCTGCCTACCCGCACGGGAAGAAGTTGTCGTATGTATGTATGTATAAACTTAACGACGCTTTATTTCTAAAGGTACCGGCAGTTTTTTGACAAATTGGTTTTCGAAGGATTCATTTTTCTGTTTATCGTGCAAAGCGGAGAAGAATTTTCACAATTAGCAGTTTATGGTCGACAGGTGTGATATTTCCGAAAAAAACCTTTAAAATCATCAATACTAAACCATTTTGGACCCCAAGTTATAGGGACCAAAAATGTTGCAAATTTGCTTAAGTAGCCTAATAACAGATCAACTGTATGACCTGTTGTTATGCCGCTGACCTGTGCTGATAAAAGTTGGGAATTCCGATTGACCAAATCGGAACTCCTAAGTTTTATCAGCATTTCGTACTCGAGTATAAATATATCATGACGACAATAAATCAACACATAATATGTATCTCAGTCCTCGCAAGATGAAGCCTTGGTTCAAATATTTTGTGTTAATATCCTGCCTGAAGTGTATTGGTAAGAAAGCTTCTGTTATACTCGTAGTTCAAAAAGAAGTTCGCTGCGAGAATGTATTTTTTATCTACATATATAATTAACTTAAAACTTAATAATTATGTGAAGTTTTGAGCCTAATTGCACCATGAATCGTTAAATAGATTTATTTAGCGCTAAGCACATTTAAACAATTGACAGAAATATAACGATTTTATAGTTTCTATTAGTGCTAAACGTTTAAATAATTATTTGCAGCATCTTTCAACTCATAACATGTATAAGTATGCTACAATCTCATCTAGTATACGTTATATTGTTTTGTGTTTATTTTTAGAGGGATCGCAGTCATTCAGATGTGACTACGAGTACAGTTCAGTAGCTAAAGGATGGTTCAAACACTTTGTTATACCAGCGACTTGGTTCGATGCTCGGCTACGATGTGCACTGGAAGGTAAGAATTTTTATGTCCTTAAGTGACCGACTTCGGAGGAAGTGAGCTTGAAACCACCTTAGTGTCATTTATTAGATTTTTAAGGTATGGGAAGGAAGACTTTCCCCATGTTGGTTTTTGATTGCCTTGTTATTTTTAGTCCCAAAAGTGTCTTTCAGAAGACACATGTGGGGTCTTTGGTTCAATCATCAGGTCAGTAAAAAAAGTTATTTAGTTTTCCGTTTCGCATTTCAACAAAAACACCCTATAAGGGTATAACTTTCAGTTACAGTTAGAGAGTAACAATAAATAGGCAGCCTAACCCGGGTGTATAGTTTTTTCATGAACCAAATATTTTAAAATCCCAATAGTCGGCGAGTCTACTGCCATTAAAAGCAAAGGCATAATGTGGATGTAAGAACTATATACACCTTTATATATTCCTTTAAAGAATAACGACTTTATGTATATTTTGTTATCAGGTGCTGTATTAGCTTCTCCTACTACACCAGAAATAAAAGAAGAAATGACAAACATCACAAACTCTTTTGCAACTCAGCCGCAATATGAAGTCTTCACTGGGATTCACGCCACTTTCTCAAAAGGAGCTTATCATACGGTTGAAGGTTAGTTGATCAGATTTTTTAAGCTGCTGCACTGCTGGGAAAGGGCCTCCTCTTTCTTGTACGATCTCAAGCCATGTTTGGCCCGCAAATATGATCAAATCGTCACACCGTCGACCTTGACGGCTATGTCCTGCCGCCGGCGTCCAGTGAGTGTCGATCTTTGGCTATCTCTCCAGGTGCATTTGTGCGACGTGGCCAGTCCACTCCCACTTCAGCCTGTTTGTTATTCTCTAAGATTTTTGTTTACTACTTGCATCATGGATCGCAGGGCTGAACCCTGAACGAATACGTTTGACACCTACATATGCTGCGCTCCATTGCCCGTTGGCCTATCTTGAGTTCAGATTTGTATACTCTATGGGCCCAGAAGGTCTTGCTTGGACTTTTGGACTTATCTCCCCTCAATCAGTATAGTTATATAGTATACAATTATTAAGTTTTATGGATACAATCCTAGAACATAGGTCGAAACTTTATCAAGAAGTATATTACCTGACAAAGCAACAATTCACGTTTGTTTGCTACAAACAAGATACGTGGGCGACTTGTAGATCCATCACAGAAATCCAATTTTTATATATATGTAATAGTATTAAAAAAGAGCAAAATGAATAGAAGAGAAAGAGAAATGAGATCAAGAGACCTCCTATTAAAAAAAAAAATCGTTTTGTCATTACGAATGCAATAATAACTGTCACGTTTGCATTTGATTAATGCTTAATAAGTCTCATAATACCATTTTTCAATCCATTCAATATTTATAATAATACAGATTTATATATTACAGGTACACCGCTTTCGAAAATTCCTCAATCTTGGGCGCCAAATGAGCCAGATAATAAGAACAATAAAGAAAGTTGTCTCACTTTGAATAGTAATGGAGACTTAGCAGATCTTTCCTGTGAAGAAACTCGTCCTTTTATCTGTTACCGTTCTGCAAGCACTGAAGTAAAAGTCAATGAGTGCGGCACTGTAGATCCAGGTAAATAAGGACTAACAAGCTATTCTTCAGAATTTGCTAAAGTAGGTTCTTCAGCTATAAGTACCTATTTGAACACCTTTTTTTTTTTTTTTTTTTGCGTGTCAGACTCTTACTGACTAAAACCCACCCGTGTTCCTTCCGTTGCCTGTACGTTGCCAGGGGCCACGGTATCCCTTTCGGACTTTCCCGCAACCCCGGCAGGCATCGGTCCTAACGGACCCCTTCACTTCTGCTGACATCTCTTTGAGGCGCGCGTGGAACACAACGCGCCGTCGACCCGGGCCTGGTCCTTATCGGACGGTGAGCTACCCATTGCTCACCGTCCGCAAGCCCGCGCCTACGGTGGCCGGGAATCGGCCTGCGATTCCCGATGCCCGGGGCGTCTCCTGCGGCGGCTAGGGGCGTGAGGGCGCGAAATTTGCCTCTCCCTCACGCGTTCTGCCTCCTCCTTCGCGAGCATTACTGCTTCGCAGAAGGAGGTGACGGCCTCCCATGCCCTCTCGCTCTGTACCATGGCCTGGACTAGGGCCGGACGCGAGAGATCCCCGCCACCGATCGCCTCCACGAGGACACGGCGATGCTCTGCCCAAGCCGGACAGACCTCCACCGTATGCTCAACCGTGTCCTCCAGGCGATCCACGCAGTGATGACACCCGGGCGTTTCCTCCCGCCTGATACGAAACAGGAACCTCCCGAAACAACCATGTCCGGTGAGGACCTGCGTCAGGCGGAAGGTGAGGACGCCGTGGCGCCTCTCTAGCCACTCCTCAAAGAGGGGACTTATCGCCGCAATAGTGGCGTGCCCAGCACTGGGTTGCGACAATCGCACTCTCCATGACGCCATGAGATCCCGCCGGAGCTCTGTCCGCTGTGCCGCGATTTCTCGCGGAAACGGAGTTACGCCCCGGCGTTTCGACTCCTCGCGCCACTCCCAGATATGCGCGAGGACTTTTGCCTCCAGATCCCATGGCGGTAATCCGGCAAGGAGGCTCGCCGCCTCACCGGAGACCGTGCGGTATCCCCGGACCAGCCGGGTGGCCATGACCCTCTGGGACGCGTTCAACCGGCGGGCTGGCCGCCGCCTCAATGAACGCGCCCAAACCGGTGCCCCGTAAAGGGCCATGGACCGCACGACTCCCGCGTATAGCCTCCGGCAGGAGGCGTTTGGACCCCCTAGATTGGGCAGGAGCCGCTTCAAAGCAGCCCCGGCCCACTCCAGTCTGGGAGCCAAACGTCGGAAGTGCTCCATGAAGTTCCACCGGCTGTCGAGGACGAGTCCAAGGTACTTCATCGTCGACTCGATGCCGATGTGAACTCCTCCTACCGTTATTTGGGACCCCAACGGTGGCGCGTTCCGAGGACCATGAAAACACATGGCCTCGGACTTGTGCAGGGCCACCTCGAGTCCCAATTGCCGGATTCTGCCCACGATTGTCGCAACCCCGTGTGTCGCTAGTTCAGCCGCCGCCTGGTGCGACCTCCCCTGCGCCAGGACCAACGTGTCGTCAGCGTAGCAAACGACGCTGACGCCGCTAGGGGGGTCAGCGCGCAGCACCCAGTCGTATCCGATGTCCCACAGATGCGGCCCCAGGACCGATCCCTGTGAGACACCGCACGACATCTCTCGACGATTCCATTCTCCCTGGTGACTGGGGTAGATGACAGCCCTGTCCGTCAAATAGGCCTCGACCACACGACAGAGGTAGGTCGGCATCCGGTGATACCGGAGTGCCTCCCTGATGCAACTCCAGGGCAGGGTATTGAAGGCATTGGCGATGTCTAGAGACACCGCCAAGACGACCCCACCCCGGGCCACAGCGTCCCCCGTCGTGAGGGCTCGCACGCGCATGATGGCGTCCACCGTAGAGCGCCCCTGCGGAAACCAAACTGGCTCTCCGCCAAATCCGGCCCCACCCGCACCAGCCGCCCGACGAGGCGGTCTGCAATGACTCTTTCAAAGAGCTTGACCACCTCATCGAGCAGCACGATGGGCCGGTAAGCGGACGGAGAGTCCGAAGGGCGCCCCGGCTTCTTGATGAGGACCAGTTTCCTCGTCTTCCAGCGAAGTGGGAACTGGCCCCTCTCCAAGCATGCGCTTAGGAGCCCTCTTAGTCGAGGCCCGAGAGCCTCCAAGGCCCGGACCCAGGCTTTCCCAGGTAAGCCGTCGGGTCCTGGGGCGGTATTTTTGGCATTCAGCCTACGTACCGCCACTCTCATCTCTACCTCGGTCACCTCCGGAGCATCGTCGTCGTCGTCGGCGGTGTGATCCGCATCGGGCACCGCAGTAGGCGGAGCCATGGGCGGGGAGGCATGTTCCCCTCTCGAAGGGAACAGAGCGCTCACCACGACCCCACAAGCTGCGGCCGGAGACTCTGCGTCAGCGGGGGAGCCCATGGGCGGAGTTTCTCCCGCACCATCTTGTATGGGCGTCCCCACGGGTCCCTGTTCAGAGTCTCCAGCGACTCCTCGCGGGCCACTCCCCTGGCACGCAGGATCTCCGCTTGGAGGGCGGTCTTCGCCGCTCTGTACCCCTCGTACAGCTCCGCCTGAATGGCTTCCGTATCCGGAGGACGAATACGGAGCCTGCGGTGCCTGGTGTACCGGCGTCGCGCAGCAACGCACGCATTGCGCAGTGTCGTCAGCTGTTGCGACCACCAGTACACCTGGCGCGAGGCACGTCCGGGCTGGACCCGGGGCATTGCCACGTCACATATTTCGGACATGGCCTCCCGGAACCACTCCGCCTCGTCGTTGATGTCGGCAGGCCTGTCCGGTGGTGACACCCAGGCCTGCACGATCGAGGCTTCCAGGAGGAGTTCCCGGTCCAGCTGCTTCAGCGCCCACCGCGGACCACTCGGGGCTTGTCGGACCGGCGCGCTCGAGGTCTGGGCGGAGACGTCAAACCGGATGTACCGGTGATCGGAATAGGTCTCCACCCCCTCCATGACGTGCCAGTCAATTACACGCGGCGACAGAGCGGGGCTGGTGAACGAAATGTCCACCACTGATTCATCCCGCATCCGCACACACGTGGGGACAGAACCCCGGTTCAGGACGACCAGGCCTGTCTCCAGAGCCCAGTCCTCCACCATCCTGCCCCGTGTGTCCGTATATCGGGAACCCCAAGCCACATTCTTGGCATTGAAGTCCCCGAGGACGAACACGGGAAGGGAACAGAACCCGATGACGACGACTCTCAACTCCACAAGGGAGTTGTGGAACTCGGCAAGAGTACGGCTCGGGGAGAAGTATACCCCTATCACAACGATCTCCCCGAACCGTGCTGCAACGCAACCCCGTCCTCTCTTTACAGCCTCGAGGGACGGAGTACCGGCGGCGGCCGACGTATTTGAACACCTTGTTTCCACACAGAGGAGAATCAAATATTTCTAGCAATAGTATTGCTGCTCAAAAATCAGTCCTGTTGTTCTTTTTATTTTATGTGATTTAACATTTATTTCTTTTTAAGGATACTACTTGGATAAGAAAACTAACAAATGCTATAAGTTCCACACAGTTCCACGAAATTTCTCCCGAGCCTTCTTCCCATGTGCAGCAGAAGGCGGCCATCTTGCTATAATAAACAGTGACACCGAAGCAGAAGTACTCGGTGATCTCTTCTCTCAATATCCTAATACGACTTTGAAGGGAAAGCACACAGATATAGCTCTCATCGGTTTTAGCGATTGGAACGAAAACGGGGATTGGAGGACTATTCATGGTATTGTGTATTGCCTTTTATATTTTTTATGGGATGGTTGTAGTCTAAAGACTCGTTTCTTCTTTCCACGGAGACTCTGAGATCCCTTCGTGCCACGGAAAGCACGTTAAGCCGTCTGCGAGTCAGAACCGCGAAATTCTGACTACTGTGTAGTTTCACCCTACAGTATAAGTGTCGTGTCCGTGTGACGTGTCGTGAACCGGCCGAGCACCGATCGCATCAGCACCCCCACCATCGCTCTGACGCGAGTCGTCACGATAATTGAGTGAGAACGCTGTCCTTGGAATTAGTGTGTACTATGTATTTGATGCTGTCTGACTCAGTCATTTATAGCGCGGTTTGTATAGAAGACGGGCGAACGTAATATATTCATCAAGGTTCAGACTTCAGTCGCGTCAGCCGAGTGAGTCTGTCATGAATCTAACATAACTGTAAGCAAATAGCATCAGAATAATATTTCCTTTTTCAGGACAAACGCTGGTGGAAGCAGGGTACAGCAAATTTGCGCCAAATGAGCCAAACAACGCAGCACCAGGTCAATACTGTGGTGCGATGTACCGCACTGGTAAACTAGACGATATGTTTTGTGACCAGATAGCCGCTTTTATTTGTGAGAAGAGTCCAGCATATGATGCTGCTTGTTCTTTCACTTATGAAGAATCATTGGGATATGCAGAGTAAAACAATTGTGAATTGAAAATAAATGAATCGAATAATTATATCAAATCTTTTTTTGTAAGCCGCGTATACTGTCTTCGAGCTGGGCAAAGC